>ML661898.1:4104126-4169545 GCA_007570785.1 Antilocapra americana | reverse complement strand
GCAATCCCACTGCTGGGCATATACACCGAGGAAACCAGAATTGAAAGAGCCACGTGTACCCCAATGTTCATCGCTGCATTGTTTACAATAGCCAAGACATGGAAGCAACCTAGATGCCCATCAACTGATGAATGGATAAGAAAGCTGTGGTACATATACACAATGGAATATTACTCAGCATTAAAAAAAAATTCATTTGAAGCAATTCTACTCAGATGGACGAAACTGGAGCCCATTATCCAGAGTGAAGTAAGCCAGAAGCAAAAACAACAATACAGTATATTAACGCATATATATAGAATTTAGAAAGACAGTAACGAGAACCCAACATGGGAGACAACAAAAGGAACGCAGATGTATAGAATAGACTCGTGGACTTTGTGGATGAGGGTAAGGGTGGGATGATGTGGGAGAATGGCATTGAAGCATGTTAATTGTCATGTGTCTAATCAATTGCCAGCCCAGGATTGATGCTCGGGACTGGTGCAGCGAGATTTCCTGGGGGGGAGGGAGGAGGGAGGGGGGTTCCGGAGGGGAAGCATATGTAAACCCATGGTGATATCATGACATTGTATGGCAAAAACAAGTAAAAAAAAAATAATAATAATAAAAATAAAAAAAAATAAAGATAAATATTCAAAGTTTATATATTTGAGAAGGTCAGGAGATATGTATATAAGTAAACTATTTACATATGTGTGAAAAAACACCATAATAGATATATGAACAGTGATTTGGGAGATGAGCCCGGGGAGACTGATTCTACCTGGATAATTTGTGAAAAGGTACTCACTGGAACCTGGTCCTGATGGAGGTACAAGAATTCAAGGCAAGCAAGGGGAGGGTACTATTAACAAAGGGGACAGAATGGATAGAGTCTTGGAGTTGTAAAAAGGCATGAGGTGTGCAGGGAATGATAAAAAGTTCTATGAGACTGGAACGTAGGTTGCATGTGAATGAAGGCATGGCAAGGCTGGAAAGGAAGGCTGTGGTCACCCTTTGACAGGTCCTTGGGGTTGGAAAAGGGGGATATGCATTTTATCCCTTAAACTGCAAGGAACCTTCCGTAGGCTGTTTTCTGTTGAGATGTGTATTTTAGAAAGATTTCTGGTAGTGAATGGACAGGTAGGTGAGTGAGTTAGGGAATGGGAGCTGTGGTCCAAGTGAGATAAAAGGTTTCTGTCACTAAGACAATCATTGTGGGAATAGAAGGGAGACAATGGGGTTAGACTTGAGAAGTATTTAGAAATGGAAATCAATCATCACGGAGACTGGATGTAGAGAATGAGAGTGACAACCTTAAAGACAACTTGTAAGAAACTGAATTGGTGAAATAAAATTGAAATGACTGCTAACATAGAAAACTCGAAGAACAATAGGAGGTGGTAGAAATGATGATAGTGATTTTAAACATGCTAAATTTGATCTATGGTTTATGTAGGTGGCATTTGGAAATATGGATCTCAAAAGAGGTCAAGGAGAAGTTTGTGTTTTATTTCTAGAAATTTCTCTAACATGATCAGTCTATACTGCATATGACGTTGATGACAGATCTTTTGCTGTCATTTCTTGGATGTCTTGTGTATTCAACTAGAAAGAATATTTTCAAATGCTTCCAAACATTTTGGATCTCCAGTAGTAAGCTTTTAAAAGATAAAGATGATGAATTCTACCTCTTTTGTCAGCATTCTCTGCCGAACATGGAGCTAGGTGTGAATTAGGGGAAAACCCCCACAAAACAAGCACCTAACAATTTTAAGCTCTGAAGAGAGAATCAGAGATGAAAGGAAATGAAGAATATTTTAGAAAATTTATCAGAGAAATGCAAATCAAAACCACAATGAGGTACCACTTTACACCAGTCAGAATGGCTGCCATCCAAAAGTCTACAAGCAATAAATGCTGGAGAGGATGTGGAGAAAAGGGAACCCTCCTACACTGTTGGTGGGAATGCAAACTAGTACAACCACTATGGAAAACAGTGTGGAGATTCCTTAAAAAACTGCAAATAGAACTGCCATATGACCCAGCAATCCCACTGCTGGGCATACACACCAAGGAAACCAGAATTGAAAGAGACACGTGTACCCCAATGTTCATCGTCGCATTGTTTACAATAGCCAGGACATGGAAACAACCTAGATGCCCATCAACTGACGAATGGATAAGAAAGCTGTGGTACATATACACAATGGAATATTACTCAGCATTAAAAAAAAAATTCATTTGAATCAGTTCTACTCAGGTGGACGGAACTGGAGCCTATTATCCAGAGTGAAGTAAGCCAGAAGGAAAAACAACAATACAGTATACTAATGCATATATATGGAATTTAGAAAGATGGTAATGAGAACCCTGCATGCGAGACAGCAAAAGGAACGCAGATGTATAGAACAGACTCGTGGACTCTGTGGAAGAGGGCAAGGGTGGGATGATATGGGAGAATGGCATTGTAAAATGTTAATTATCATATGTGAAATCAATCGCCAGCCCAGGGTTGATGCTCTGGGTTGGTGCACCAAGATGTCCCGGGGGAGGGAATTGGGAGGGAGGCAGGGGCGGGGGTTCTGGAGGCGGAGCATATGTAAACCCATGGCGGTTTCATGGCATTGTATGGCAAAACCAACACAATAAAGTAAAGAAAATTTTTTTAAAAAAAAGAAAGAAAATTGAGCAATTAAAGATATTCAGGGAATTAATAAAAAAAAATCCCTCATAAGGATTCTTAGTAAGAAGTGGAAAGAAATACAGAATCCAGAAGATATGAGGAAAGATGAACAATGTGAACAGTGATTTTTTTTTTATTTTTTGTTCTAACACTGATTGAAAGAACAGTACTTGCTAGGAGGGGAACTTTTTAGAAGAGGATTTCAAAAATATAAAATATTTGTAATGTTACATAGAGGATGTCACTGAGGGTTAATAAGGTGATGAACTTGATGATTACAGTGTAAAAATTCTTGGTCTTTATGCATACTAAATCAACAGAGGCGTTTTACATTCCATAAAGAGAGAATACAGACTGTTGATTAACTGAAGAGTAAAGTCTTGCTGTACAGAGATAGACATAAGCTCAGTAGAATATACTGTTTTTTTTTTTTTCTATAGCTTTGGTGCTGACTTTGTCAAATAAGTTTTTATTTTGTTTTATTTTCAGGCAGTGTGTTGTTTTCTCACTATTTCCTCTCCACTCCATTTAGTATCAGTTCAGTCACTCAGTTGTGTCCAACTGTTTGCGACCATATGGACTGCAGCACACCAGGCTCCCTGTCCATGTCCTATAGCATGCTCAGACTCATGTCCATCAGGTCAGTGATGCCATCCACCCATCTCAACCTCTGTTGCCCCTTCTTCTCCTGCCTTCAATCTTTCCCAGCATCAGGGCCTTTTCTAATGTGTCAGTTCTACTCATCAGGTGACCAAAAGTATTGGAGTTTCAACTTTAGCATTAGTCTTTCCAATGAATATTCAAGATTAATTTCCTTTAGGATTGACTTGTTTGAATCCTTGCAGTCCAAGCAGTTTTCTCCAGCACCACAGTCATCTCAAGCACAAGCTTCATAGTCTTCAGCACAGCACAAGCTGTCTTTTCCTGCACCACAGTTCAAAAGCATCAATACTTTGGTGCTCAGCTTTCTTTATAGTCCAGCGCACATCCATACATGACTACTGGAAAAACCATAGCTTTGAGTAGACATAATTTGTTGGCCAAGTAATGTCTCTGCTTTTTAATATGCTGCCTAGGTTTGTCATAGCTTTTCTTCCAAGGAGCAAGCATCTTTTAATTTCATGGCTGCAGTCATCATCTGCAGTGATTTTGGAGCCCAAGAAAATAAAGTCTCTCACTGTTTGCATTGTTTCCCCATCTATTTGCCATGAAATGATGGGACCGGATGCCATGATCTTCATTTTTTGAATGTTGAGTTTTAAGCCAGCTTTTGCACTCTCCTTCTTTCACTTTCATCAAGAGGCTCTTTAGTTTCTCTTTGATTTCTGCCATAAGGGTAGTATCATTTGCATATCTGAGGTTATTGATATTTCTCCCTGCAATCTTGCTTCCACCTTGTGGTTCATCCAGGCTGGCATTTCGCATGATGTACTCTGCATACTAGTTAAATAAGCAGGGTGACAATATACAGCCTTGATGTACTTTCCCAATGTGGAACCAGTCCATTGTTCCATGACCTGATCTAACTGTTGCTACTTGACCTGCATACAGATTTCTCAGAAGTCAGGTAAAAGTGAAAGTGAAGTCGCTCAGTTGTTTCCGACTCTTTGAGACCCCCATATACTGTAGCCTACCAGGCTTCTCTGTCCATTGGATTCTCAAAGCAAGAATACTGGAGTGGATTGCCATTTCCTTCTCCAGGGTATTTTCCTGACCCAAGGATCGAACTGGAATCTCCCACATTGCCGGCAGATGCTTTACCCGCCAAGCCACCAGGGAAGCCAATCCCATCTCTTTTAGGTTTTCCCACAGTCTCTTGTGATCCACACAGTCAAAGGTTTCGGCATAGTCAATGAAGCAGAAGTAGATGTTTTTCTGGAACTCTTGCTTTTTCTATGATCCAATGGATATTGGCAATTTGATGTCTGGTTCCTCTGCCTTTCCTAAATCCAGCTTTAACATCTGATAGTTTTCGGATCACATACTGTTGAAGCCTCGCTTTGCTAGCATGGGACATGAGTGCAGCTGTGCAGTAGTTTGAACATCCTTTGGCATTGGCCTCCTTTGGAATTGGAATGAAAACTGACCTTTTCCAGTCCTGCTGAGTTTTCCAAATTTGCTGACATATTGAGTGCAGCACTTTCACAGCATCATCCTTTAGGACTTGAAATAGCTCAACTGGAATTCCATCACCTCCACTACCTTTGCTTGTAGTGATGCCTCCTAAGGCCCACTTGACTTTCATTCCAGTATGTCTGGTTCTAGGTGAGTGAATACACCATCATGCTTATCTGGGTCATGAAGATCTTTTTTGTACAGTTCTGTGTATTCTTGCCACCTTTTCTTAATGTCTTCTTCTTCTGTTAGGTACATACCATTTCTGTCCTTTATTGAGCACATCTTTGCATTAAATGTTCTCTTGGTATCTCTAATTTCCTTGAAGTGATCTTTAGTCTTTCCCATTCTATTGTTTTCCTCTATTTCTTTGCATTGATCACTGAGGAAGGCTTTCTTATTTCTCCTTGCTGTTCTTTGGAACTCTGCATTCAAATGGATATATCTTTCCTTTTCTCCTTTGCCTTTTTCTTCTCTTCTTTTCTCAGAAGTAAAGCCTCCTCAGACAACCGTTTTGCCCTTTTGCATTTGTTTTTCTTGGGCTTGGTTTTGATCACTGCCTCCTGTACAATGTCACGAACCTCCATCCATAGTTCTTCAGGCACTCTGTCTATCAGATGTAATCCCTTGAACCTGTCTGTCACTTCCACTGTATAATTGTAAGGGATTTGGTTTAGGTCATACTTGAATAGTCTAGTGGTTTTTCCTACTTTGTTCATTTTAAGTCTGAATTTGGCAATAAGGAGTTCATGATCTGAGTTCAAGTCAGCTCCCAGGTTTGTTTTTGCTGACTGTGTAGAGCTTCTCCATCTTTGGCTGCAAAGAATATAATCAATCTGATTTCAATATTGACCATCTGGTAATGTCCATGTGTAGAGTCATCTCTTGTGTTGTTGGAAGAGGGTGTTTTTTGTGACCAGTGTGTTCTCTAGGAAAAACTCTATTAGCCTTTGCCCTGCTTCACTCTGTGCTCCAAGGCCAAACTTGCCTGTTACTCCAGGTATCTCTTCACTTTCTACTTTTGCATTCCGTCCCTCTATATTGAAAAGGACATCTGTTTTTGGTGTTAGTTCTAGAAGGTCTTGTAGGTCTTCATAGAACCATTCAACTTCAGCTTCTTCAGCATTAGTAGTTGGGGCATAGACTTGAATTACTGTGATACTGAATGGTTTGCCTTGGATACGATCTGAGATCATTCTGTCATTTTTGAGACTGCACCTAAGTGCTGCATTTTGGACTCTTTTGTTGAATATGAGGGCTACTCCATTCCTTTAAGGAATTATTGCCCACAGTAGTAGATATAATGGTCTTATGAATTAAATTTGCCAAATCCAGTCCATTTTAGTTCACTGATTCCTAAAATATCGATATTTAGTCTTGCTATCTCCTGTTTGACCACTTCCAATTTACCTTGGTTTGTGGACTTAACATTGCAGATTCCTGTGCAGTATTGTTCTTTACAACATCAGACTTTACTTCTATCACCAATCATATCTGCAATTAGGTGTTGTTTTTTCTTTGGCTCTGTCGCTTCATTCTTTCTGGAGTTATTTTTCCACTCTTCTCCAGTAACATATTGGGCACCTATCAACGTGGGAAGTTCATCTTTCAGTGTCCTATCTTTTTGCCTTTTCATACTGTTCATGGCGTTCTCAAGGCAGGAACACTGAAGCAGTTTGCCATTCCCTTCTCCAGTGGACCATGTTTTATCAGAACTCTCCACTATGACCCATCCATCTTGGGTGGCCCTACACGGCATGGCTTATTGTTTCATAGAGTTAGAGAAGACTGTGATCCATATGATTAGTTTGGTTAGTTTTCCGTGATTATGGTTTTTATTCTATCTGCCCTCTGACAGATAAAGTTGAGAGACTTGTGGAAGTTTCCTGAATTGAGCACCATTTAACATTTAATAATGCTTAATTTTCCCTACTCATATTATTGACATAGTGTTGCACATTTCATCTGTCATAGATAGACATATTCCTGTTTGGGCCTCTGGGCCAGACTAACTCCATGTACTAAATTTTGTCATGTGCTGTTCAATTTTTCCTTTATTTAGTATATCATTATTAGTTTAACAAATCTGGTCTACATGGTGCTATAGGTGTGGAAGAATTCCTACAGTATTGAACATTTTTTTTTTTTTTGTCATTTGAGTGCTGCACAAGCTACTCAGCTAGAATTCTTGGTGGCCAAATATAAAGCCTTCTAATTAGAAGTATGTGATGCTATAATGAAAATATTATCGAACCAGCTGTACTGTGTATACAGATTTTCTGTTTTTATTCATGTGTGTGCATCTATTACAAACATAGCACAAATAGAATATAAAAATAAGTTGACACTCACAGCCAAACCTGTTAAATTTATTTCAGTAAATTGTATGAAACCCTCCATCTGTTTGCTACATTATCCTCACAATAATAATAGGCAAAGCAGATTTGCTAGCTGAGTTTTGTAGAGAGAATGGCTTGTTCAGAAACTATATAAGCTCCCCCAAATGAAACCAAACCAAACAACATTATTTTCTTTTATGTGGCTTTGAGTGTTTATGTTGTGATATTACATTAACACAGATGTTATTGTTGATCTGTTGTGCCAAAGGATGACTTTGAAGCTCTTTATCAATAATTATTGCTTTGGCTAATATGTATGTTCCAAAAGAGCAAACAAGTAGGAGGAACAGATCTTTTGATTTCTTTAGTGATGGTCATGAGCTGAATTCTGCCTTTTGTATCTTTTTTCTATGGTTTGCTCTTGTCATTGCAAAAACAACATTTATGTTTTCATATAGAAGAGGGCCTCAAAAGTCTTTATCATATAATATTTTGTAAATGGAATAATATTCATATTGTAGGGTTGTTGAGAATTGCATGAGACAAGAAGTGCCTACCATCAATGATAACTTCTTAGACAATGAAGAACTTTGCTTATTCTCCTAGCACCCACATCTCTTTTAGCGGTAATTAGAAATACTAATTTCAGAAATCCCATGACATGTCTTTCTAGACTTGTGACTATAGTTTTCTGAAAAGCAAGCTTAGTTCTAAGATATCTCCCTTGTGATAATTTTAAAACCCTTTTTCATTTTAAAGGCACAAAAATTAGCTAGCTGCTATTACGTGTGAAGCGTTTATATTCTGGCTACATAGGATCCAAAGATAAATGAATCATATAACCTATACAGGTTCAAATGTTTACTTGGAGCACACTTTTATTCCATAAAAACAAATTTCCCTTTCAGTTTTTGAATATTTTGATTATTTGCTTTGAGAAACCTTAACACCTGTCAAGAAATCATAGTTACATGTCACACATCTTATCACTATTCATTATTTTAATCATTTTAAAATTTATTATTATTAGCTTTTTTTTTTGCATAAACAGGATTGAGGCATTTCAAGTAATAAGAAATATGTAGAACCAAACAGGTTTCATTATACTCTATATTCATACTAAATCAGTTTTCCCCAGTTCTCCAGGTGTTAGGGCCATATTTCCCTTTTGCACTGAAATTCTAGTAGTAAACCTCCTCACTAGCACACCCATTATAACCAGAGGAATGCATCCCTTACAAATCTGGGGATTCCTGGGGAACATGTGCATGTTCTTCAAATTGCATTCTGGGACATATTTACTGTCTTAAACTCTGTTCCCAAGTCACATTTGGAGATCCTGTGGCAAGCTTCCCAAGCTGCTGTCACCTTCCTTTCTTCTTCTGTTCCACATGTGAACACAAGCATTCATCTAACTCTCTGTAGTACAATTATAATTAGATTCCTTTCAAGAAAGTCTTTTGAATTATTAGGTAGAAGTGTTTAGCATCTGGCTTTTTCAACCTATCTACTTCTTTTTTTAAAAAAAAAGATTTATTTATTTTAATTGGAGTATAATTACTTCACAATATTGTGGTGGTTTTTGCCATATCTAGACTTGAATGAGCCACAGGTGCACATGTGTCTCCCTATCCTGAAGCCTCCTCCCAGCTCCCTCCCCACCCCATTGCTCTGGGTTGTCCCAGAGCACCAGCTTTGAGTGCCCTGCTTCATGAATTGAACTTGCACTGGTCATCTGTTTTCTATATGGTAATATACATGTTTCAATGCTAATCTCTCAAACCATCCCACCCTCACCTTCTCCCATGTAGTCCAAAAGTCTGTTCTTTACATCTGTGTCTCTTTTGCTGTCTTGCATATAGGGTCATTGTTACCATCTTTCTAAATTCCACATATATATGTTAATATACTGTATTGGTGTTTCTCTTTCTGACTTACTTCACTCTGTATAAGAGGCTCCAGTATCATCCACCTCATTAGAACTGACTCAAATGCATTCTTTTTTATAGCTGAGTTATATTCCATTCTGTATATGTACCACAACTTCCTCATCGATTCGTCTGCTGATGGACATCTAGGTTGCTTCCATGTTCTAGCATTGTAAACAGTGCTGTAATGAACATTGGGGTACATATGTCTCTTTCAGTTTTGGTTTCCTTGGTGTGCATGCCCAGCAGTGGGATAGCTGGGTCATAAGAAGAGAAGCGAAAAGCAAAGGATGAAAGGAAAGATACACCCATTTGAATGCAGAGTTCCAAAGAATAGCAAGGAGAGATAAGAAAGGCTTCCTCAGTGATCAATGCAAAGAAATAGAGGAAAACAATAGAATGGGAAAGACTAAAGATCACTTCAAGAAAATTAGAGATACCAAGGGAACATTTCATGCAAAGATGGGCTCAATAAAGAGCAGAAATGGTATGGACCTAACAGAAGCAGAAGATATTAAGAAGAGGTGGCAAGAATACACAGAACTGTACAAAAAAGATCTTCATGACCCAGATAATCACTATGGTATGATCACTCAACTAGAGCCAGACATCCTGGAATGTGAAGTCAGGTGGGCCTTAGGAAGCATCATTATGAACAAAGCTAGTGGAAGTGATGAAATTCCAGTTGAACTATTTCAAATCCTAAAAGATGAAGTTGTGAAAGTGCTGCACTCAGTATGTCAGCAAATTTGGAAAACTCAGCAGTGGCCACAGGACTGGAGAAGGTCAGTTTTCATTACAGTCCCAAAGAAAGGCAATGCCAAAGAATGCTCAAACTACCACACAAATGCACTCATCTTACATGCTAATGAAGTAATGCTCAAAATTCTCCAAGCAAGGATCATTGAAAAAGCAAGAGAGTTCCAGGAAAACGTCTATTTCTGCTTTATTGACTATGCCAAAGCCTTTGACTGTGTGGACCACAATAAACTGTGGAAAATTCGGAAAGAGATTGAATAACAGACCACCTGACCTGACTCTTGAGAAATCTGTATGCAAGTCAGGAAGCAATAGTTAGAACTGGACAGGAACAACAGACTGGTTCCAAATAGGAAAAGGAGTACATCAAGGCTGTATACTGTCACCCTGCTTATTTAACTTATATGCAGAGTACATCATGAGAAACACTGGGCTGGATGAAGCACAGACTGGAATCAAGGTTTCAGGGAGAGATATCATTAACCTCAGATATACAGATGACACCACCCTTATGGCAGAAAGTGAAGAAGAACTAAAGAGCTTCTTGATGAAAGTGAAAAAGGAGAATAAAAATGTTGGCTTAAAACTCAACATTCAGAAAACTAAGATCATGGCATCTGGTCCCATCACTTCATGGGAAATAGATGGGGAAACCATGGAAACAGTGTCAGACTTTATTTTGGGGGGCTCCAAAATCACTGCAGATGATGATTGCAGCCATGAAATTAAAAAACACTTGCTCCTTGGAAGGAAAGTTATGACTAACCTAGACAGCATATTTAAAAGCAGAGACATTATTTTGTCAACAAAGGTCCGTCTAGTCAAGGCTATAGTTTTCCCAGTAGTCATGTATAGATGTGAGAGTTGGATGGTGAAGAAAGCTGAGCACTTAAGAATTGATGCTTTTGAACTGTAATATTGGAGAAGACTCTTGAGAGACCCTTGGACTGCAAGGAGATCCAACCAGTCTATCCTACAGGAGATCAGTCCTGGGTGTTTATTGGAAGGATTGATGTTGAAGCTGAAACTGCAATACTTTGGCCACCTCATGTGAAGAGTGACTCATTGGAAAAGACCCTAATGCTGGCAAGGATTGGGGACAGGAGGAGAAGGGGACGGCAGAGGATGAGATGGCTAGATGGCATCACTGACTTGATGGACATGGGTTTGGGTGGATTTGGGGAGTGGTGATGGACAGGGAAGCCTGGCGTGCTGTGATTCATGGGGTCGCAAAGAGTCGGACACGACTGATCGACTGAACTGAACTGAGCTCCTTGGCAGGAAAGTTATGACCAACCTAGACAGCATATTAAAAAGCAAAGACATTACTTTGTCAACAAAAGTCCATCTAGTCAAGGCTACGGTTTTTCCAGTAATCATGTATGGATGTGAGAGTTGGATGGTGAAGAAAGCTGAGTGCCAAAGAATTGATGCTTTTGAACTATGGTGTTGGAGAGGACTCTTGATAGTCCCTTGGACAGCAAGGAGATGTACCCAGTCCATCCTAAAGGAGATCAGTCCTGAGTGTTCATTGGAAGGACTGATGTTGAGGCTGAAACTCCAATACTTTGGCCATCTTATGTGAAGAACTGACTCATTGGAAAAGACCCTGATGCTGGGAATGATTAAAGGTAGAAGGAGAAGCGGACAACAGAGGATGGTATTGTTGGATGGCATCACCGACTCAGTCGACATGAGTTTGGGTAAACTCCAGGAGTTGGTAATGGACAGGGAGGCCTGTAGTGCTGCAGTCCATAGGGTCACAAAGAGTTGGACCCAACTGAGTGACTGAACTGAACTGATGATATTTCTAATTCCAGTGTTTTAAGGAATCTCCACACTTCTCCATAGTGGCTGTACTAGTTTGCATTCCCACCAACGGTGTAAGAGGGTTCCCTTTTCTAGCCACCCTCTCCTGCATTTATCATTTGTAGACTTTTTGATGGTGGCCATTCTGAGTGGCCTGATATAATACCTCATTGTAGTTTTTGATTTGTATTTCTCTGATAATGAGTCATGTTGAGCATCTTTTCATGTGTTTATTAGCCATCTGTATGTTTTCTTTGGAGAAATGTCTGTTTAGTTCTTTGGCCCAATTTTTGATTGGCTCGCTCATTTTTCTGGTATTGAACTACATGAGCTGCCTATGTATTTTGGAGATTAATTCTTTGTCAATTGTTTTGTTTGCTATTATTTTCTCCCTTTTTAAAGGCTTCATTTTCACCTCGCTTATAGTTTCCTTCATTGTGCAAAAGCTTTTAAGTTTAATTAGGTTTATTTTCATTTTTATTTCCATTACTCTGAGAGGTGGGTTATAGAGAATCTTGTTGTGATTTATAACAGAGAGTGTTCTACCTATGTTTTCCTCTAAGAGTTTTATAGTTTCTGGTCTTACATTTAGATCTTTAATCCATTTTGAGTTTATTTTTGTATATGGTGTCAGAAAGTGTTCTAGTTTCATTCTTTTACAGGTGTCAACCTACCTAATTCTGAAAAGCAGTATTTACAACCTCAGATACTTTGGAATCTGTTAAATATGAATGTGTGGGATGAAGTATATATAAGAAAAAGTATGCAGTTCTCAATTTTTCTTGAAATATATGAATGGATATCTCTAGGGCATCTCTCATTATTCAGCCTTTGATAGAATAAGGTATAAGAAATATTCATCTTAATTGTGAAGATGATTGTCATCTGATACATATAACAACTAAAGATAGGACTGTGGTGAATGGAGAGTACATACTTCTCTGTGGAGAGCTTGGTGACTCAGTTTCAGTTGATTATACCAGGAGAAAGCATGGTGCCACTGTTTCTAGCTCTTCCAACATTTTGAGAGATACCAGAAATTTACATTTCGATGTGATAATTACTTATTAAAATACTGTTGCTTTTTAATTTTTCAAAATCCAAGATCTTAAAAATGGTAGGAGAGTCAGTGGTATATATTTTAGTTAAACATGTTTGCCGGCCAGATCTGACTTAAGGCTGCTGTCTCGCAACCACTTTTGAAAAGTATTTGGGGCTAACCTAGAAGATGGTGGAGGAATAGGATGGGGAGTCCACACTCTCCCCAACAAATGCACCAAAAGAACATTTAAAAACCGAGCAAACTCCATAAAACAACATCTGAATGCTGGCAGAGGACATCAGGCATCTGGAAAGGCAGCCCATTGCCAATAAAAGGTAGGACCAAAAAAAAAAAAAGTAAAAAGAGAGGCAAAGAGTTAGGGACAGAGATCCATCTCGGGAGGGGAGTCCCGAAAGACAGAAAGGTTTCCAAACACCAGGAAAACATTCTCCCTGGCGGATCTGAGGCGAATCTCAGAGGGCAAAATAGCCGGGAGTAGAAGCGGATAAATAATTAAGCCCCCCAGAGTACGTCTCTAACTGCAACTCCCAGCGGAGCAGTGGCCTGGGTGCCCCATCCCCCATGAGCCAGCGGGCTTAGGGAGAGGACTGGGACTCAATGCCTGGGGCAGACTGAGGGTCCTAACCAAGGTTGCTAACCGGAGATAGACCACTGGGTAGCCTTCCCGAGGAAGACCCCCAGCCAGGCTCCCGCACAGAACAAAGGGCAGCGGGGACTCGGTCCGCTGCGCGAGACAGCTAGGCGGAGTTGGGCGGCTGCGGGCTGTGGACCGGCCCAGCCCCTGCTGGAGAGCGGTCCCGGCGAGGCTTCTGCTCCCAAACCACGGGCAGAATTGGGTGCTAGCCAAGACTTCTGGGGATTCTAGACAGTCGCCACCAGAGATTGGTGCTACACACACCTGAGAAGACGCGCCCAGCTGCACGCCGAGAAAACCGAGCGGCTGGGCCAGGGGAGGGGAGAAGCCACAGCCCCCAACCATGCCGCCAGAGATTGGCGCTCCACACCCCTGAGAAGATGCACCCAGCTGCACTCCAAGAAAACCGAGCGGCTGGGCAGGGGGAGGGGAGAAGCCGCAGCCCCCAACCGCTGGGCGAGCGACTGAGAGCCTGAGCAGAGGGGGCAGGGAAAACGCACTCGCCAGGAGTGGGGCAAACCCCAGAGCGCTGAATAGACACTGAAGAGACCAGCAAACAGAAGACGCTAAAACAAGCAGAGGGAACCGCTTTGGAGCCCAACCAGGAAACTTTGACAAACCACACATCCAACCCTACCCATAGTGAGGAACTCCCACAATAAAGGGACAACACAGAAAGATAAACAAAATGAAAAGGCAGAGAAATACCCAGCAGGTAAAGGAACAGGATAAATGTCCTCCAGACCAAACAAAAGACGAAGAGATAGGATGTCTACCTGATAAAGAATTCCGAATATTGATAGTGAAAATGATCCAAAACCTGGAAAATAAATTGGAGTTGCAGGTCAATAACCTGCAGGCAAGGATTGAGAAGATGCAGGTAAGCTTTAACAAGGACTTAGAAGAAATGAAAAAGAGTCAAAATACAATAAATAATGCAATAAATGAGATCAAGAACACCCTGGAGGGAACTAAGAGTAGAATAACAGAGATAGAAGACAGGATAAGTGAGGTAGAAGACAGAATGGCAGAAATAAATGAAACAGAAAGGAAAAGTGAAAAAAGAATTAAAAGAAATGAGGACAATCTCAGAGACCTCTGGGACACTGTTAAATGCACCAATATTCGAATCATAGGAGTCCCAGAAGAAGAAGACAAAAAGAAAGACCATCAGAAAATTCTTGAAGAGGTAATTGTTGAAAATTTCCCTAAATTGGGAAAGCAAATAACCACTCAGGTCCAAGAAACCCAGAGAGTCCCAAATAGGATGAACCCCAAGCGGAACACCTCAAGACACGTATTAATCAAATTAACAAATATCAAATTCAAGGAGCAAATGTTAAAAGCAGCAAGGGAAAAACAAAAAATAACTCACAAGGGGAATCCCATAAGGATAACGGCTGATCTCTCAATAGAAACGCCTCAGGCCAGAAGGGAATGGCAGAACATTCTTAAAATCATGGAAGAAAATAATCTACAACCCCGATTACTGTACCCAGCAAGGATCTCATTCAAATTTGAAGGAGAAATCAAAAGCTTTTCAGACAAGCAGAAACTGAGAGAATTCAGCAACACCAAACCAGCCCTCCAACGAATGCTAAAGGATCTTTCCTAGATAGGAAACACGGATGGGGTATATAATCTCAAACCCAAAACAATAAAATAAATGGCAACGGGATCATACTTATCAATAATTACCTTAAATGTAAACGGGCTGAATGCCCCAACCAAAAGACAAAGATTGGCCGATTGGATACAGAAACAAGACCCCTATATATGTTGTCTACAAGAGACCCACCTCAAACCTAGGGACACATATAGACTGAAAGATAAAGGCTGGAAAAAGATATTCCATGCAAATAAAGACCAAAAGAAATCAGGAGTGGCAATACTCATATCAGATAAAGTAGACTTTAAAATAAAGGCAGTGAAAAAAGATAAAGATGGACATTACATAATGATCAAAGGATCAATCCAAGAAGAAGAAATAACAATTATAAATATTTATGCACCCAACATAAGAGCACCACAATATGTAAGGCAAATGCTAACAAATATGAAAGGAGAAATTAACAACAACACAATAATAATGGGAGACTTTAATACACCACTCACACCAATGGATAGATCAACTAAACAGAAAAGTAACAGGAAATTCAAACTTTAAATGATACAATAGACCAACTAGACCTAATTGATATCTATAGATCACTCCACCCCAAAACAAGGAATTTCACCTTTTTCTCAAGCACACATGGGACCTTCTCCAGGATAGATCACATCCTGGGCCATAAATCTAGCCTTGGTAAATTCAAAAATATTGAAATCATTCCAAGCATCTTTTCTGACCACAATGCAGTGAGATTAGATATCAATTACAGGAGAAAACCATTCAAAACCTCCAACATATGGAGTCTCAACAACACACTGCTGAATAACCAACAAATCACAGAAGAAATCAAAAATGAAATTCAGTTATGCATAGAAATGAATGAAAATGAAAACACAACAACCCAAAACCTATGGGACACTGTGAAAGCAGTGCTAAGGGGAAAGTTCATAGCAATACAAGCTCACCTCAGGAAACAAGAAAAAAATCAAATAAATAACCTTACTTTACACCTAAAGCAACTAGAAAAGGAAGAGATGCAGAAGCCCAGGTCTAGCAGAAGGAAAGAAATCTTAACGATCAGGGCAGAAATAAATGCAAAGGAAACAAAAGAGACCATAGCAAAAATTAACAAACCCAAAAGCTGGTTCTTTGAGAAGATCAATAAAATTGACAAACCATTAGCCAGACTCATCAAGAAACAAAGGGAGAAGAACCAAATCAACAGAATTAGAAATGAAAACGGAGAGATCACAACAGAAAACACAGAAATACAAAGGATCATAAGAGACTATTATCAGCAACTATATGCAAATAAACTGGACAACCTGGATGAAATGGACAAATTCCTAGAAAAGTACAACTTTCCAAGACTAAACCAGGAAGAGATAGATATATTAATAGACACATCACAAGCACGGAAATTGAAACCGTAATCAGAAATCTTCCAAGAAACAAAAGCCCAGGACCAGATGGCTTCACAGCTGAATTCTACCAAAAATTTAGAGAAGAGCTAACACCTATTCTACTCAAACTCTTCCAGAAAATTGCAGAGGAAGGTAAACTTCCAAACTCATTCTACGAGGCCAGCATCACCCTAATTCCAAAACCCGACAAAGATGCCACAAAAAAAAGAAAACTACAGGCCAATATCACTGATGAACATATATGCCAAAATCCTTAACAAAATTCTAGCAAATAGAATCCAACAACACATTAAAAAGATCATACATCATGATCAAGTAGGCTTTATCCCAGGGATGCAAGGATTCTTCAATATTCACAAATCAATCAATGTAATACACCACATTAACAAATTGAAAAATAAAAATCACATGATTATCTCAATAGATGCAGAGAAAGCCTTTGATAAAATTCAACATCCATTTATGATAAAAACCCTCCAAAAAGCAGGAATAGAAGGAACATACCTCAACATAATAAAAGCTATATATGACAAACCCACAGCAAACATTATCCTCAATGGTGAAAAACTGAACGCATTCCCCCTGAAGTCAGGAACAAGACAAGGGTGCCCACTCTCACCACTACTTTTCAACATAGTTTTGGAAGTCTTGGCCACAGCAATCAGAGCAGATAAAGAAATTAAAGGAATCCAGATTGGAAAAGAAGAAGTAAAACTCTCTCTGTTTGCAGATGACATGATCCTTTATATTGAAAACCCTAAAGACTCTACCAGAAAATTACTAGAACTAATCAGTGAATATAGTAAAGTTTCAGGATACAAAATCAACACACAGAAATCCCTGGCATTCCTATACACTAACAATGAGAAAACAGAAAGAGAAATTAAGGAAACAATTCCATTCACCATCGAAACAAAAAGAATAAAATACTTAGGAGTATTTCCACCTAAAGAAACAAAAGACTTGTATATAGAAAACTATAAAACACTGATGAAAGTAATCAAAGAGGACACAAACAGATGGAGAAATGTGCCGTGTTCGTGGATTGGAAGAATCAATATAGTGAAAATGAGTATACTACCCAAAGCAATCTATAGATTCAATGCAATTCCTATCAAGCTACCAGGGGTCTTTTTCAGAGAATTAGAACAAATAATTTCTCAATTTGTATGGAAATACAAAAAATCTCGTATAGCCAAAGCAATCTTGAGAAAGAAGAATGGAACTGAAGGAATCAACCTACCTGACATTAGGCTATACTACAAATCCACAGTCATTAAGACAGTATGGTACGGGCACAAAGACAGAAATATAGATCAATGGAACAAAATAGAAAGCCCAGAGATAAATCCACGCATCTATGGACACCTTATCTTTGACAAAGGAGGCATAAATATACAATGGAGAAAAGACAACCTCTTTAACAAGTGGTGCTGGGAAAACTGGACAGCCACTTGTAAAAGAATGAAACTAGAACACTTTCTAACACCATACACAAAGATAAACTCAAAATGGATCAAATATCTAAGCATAAGACCAGAAACTATAAAACTCCTAGAGGATAACATAGGCAAAACACTCTCTGATATAAACCAAAGCGGGATCCTCCATGACCCGCCGCCCAGAATATTGGAAATAAAAGCACGAATAAACAAATGGGACCTAATTAAAATTAAAAGCTTCTGCACAACAAAGGAAACTATAAGCAAGGTGAAAAGACAGCCTTCAGAATGGGAGAAAATAATAGCCAATGAAGCAACGGACAAACAATTAATCTCAAAAATATACAAACAACTCCTGCAGCTCCATTCTAGAAAAATAAACAACCCAATCAAAAAGTGGGCCAAAGAACTTAACAGACATTTCTCCAAAGAAGACATAAAAAGGGCTAACAAACACATGAAAAGATGCTCACCACCACTCATTATCAGAGAAATGCAAATCAAAACCACAATGAGGTATCACTTTACACCAGTCAGAATGGCTGTAATCCAAAAGTCTACAAGCAATAAATGCTGGAGAGGATGTGGAGAAAAGGGAACCCTCCTGCACTGTTGGTGGGAATGTAAACTAGTACAGCCACTATGGAAAACAGTGTGGAGGTTCCTTAAAAAGCTGCAAATAGTCCTGCCATATGACTCAGCAATCCCACTGCTGGGCATATACACCGAGGAAACCAGAATTGAAAGAGACATGTGTACCCCAATGTTCATCGCCGCATTGTTTACAATAGTCAGGACATGGAAGCAACCTAGATGCCCATCAACTGACGAATGGATAAGAAAGCTGTGGTACATATACACAATGGAATATTACTCAGCATTAAAAAAAAATTCATTTGAATCAGTTCTACTCGGGTGGATGGAACTGGAGCCTATTATCCAGAGTGAAGTAAGCCAGAAGGAAAAACAACAATACAGTATACTTATGCATATATATGGAATTTAGAAAGACGGTAAATAGAACCCAGCATACGAGACAGCAAAAGGAATGCAGATGTATAGAATAGACTCGTGGACTCTGTGGAGGAGGGAAAGGGTGGGATGATATGGGAGAATGGCATTGAAACTTGTTAATTATCATATGTGTAATCAATTGCCAGCCCAGGATTGATGCTCGGGGCTGGTGCACCGGGATGACCCAGGGGGAGCGAATTGGGAGGGAGGAGGGAGGGGGGTTCTGGAGGGGGAGCATATGTATACCCATGGCGGATTCATGTCAATGTATGATAAAACCAACACAATAAAGAAAATTTTAAAAAAAAGAAAAGAAAAGTATTTGGGGCCTCACCTTTGCAAAACCAAGAGGCCAAAAGGTCAAGGAAAGTTTTGTTGTTTTACCAAACTGTCTACCCATAAACAGTGTTTCTATTCTCCTTTGGAGCAATAGGAACAAAGAGCTATGACATTGTCATAGCATTATGTCCCTGGTACATATCCAAGATGAAAAGATGAAGATTTTTGGAAAGAATGAATGTTTACCTGACAATGTTTAATTTGGTGATAGAAATCAGTATGGAATAGTGGAAAGGACATGAGGGGGTTGGATTCAGACAGATTTAGGCTTAAACCCAGCTTGGATATTGATGTATAAAAGTCAAACTCTGTGACTCATCTTTCTTAATTGTTAAATGAGGATAACAAAGTCTACCTTACAAGTTATAATAAGGCCAGATAATCTTTACAAATGACGATGCATAGTGAGCATTAAAAATATCACTTTCCTCCTTTCCATCTCCTATTTTCTTTAAATTAATGATCACCTTTACCTTAATTCTAATGCCACAACTCTTAGATTTGTTTTGTTTCTGTGTAAGTTTTGCAAATGTGTTCAAATGGGATTGTTATCTTGACAAGTTCCAGTAAATTATTAGTTTTATCAAGTGGCAGACTTCTGGTCTCTTGCCAGGATCAGTTATAGCACTTCCCCAGGACATTGTCATATTCTGAGCATTGAGTTAATCCATCTCACTTTGCTCACTTGTTGCCTAATGTCTGGTCCTGCTGTTATAGTCTTAGCAACCTTATTCTGCATCCAGAGCAGCCAGATAGCTCCTTTACCAAATATACATTTAATTTTTTTCATAGTTGCATATATTTCTCCCTTTCATCTCCGTTTGTATCATTCTTGTGGAATTTTGGGCAGAAAAGCTATAATCTCTTTTTCTCTTTGCTTGTCATTATTCATCTATATGAGTCAGGGCAAAGCAGTCTTGAGAAGGCACATGTTGGGTATCAGGAACTCTGTGTTCTAGTAGCAGGAGGTCTGACATTAGCTGTATGCCATTAAGCAAGTCACCTGATTCTTGGTGTTTGGTTATCTCTTTTGTAACTCAGAGTTAATAGCTTTTGCCCTGCATATCTCTTTGAGTTGCCATGAGATAATAGATATCAGGAATTTCACTGTACAAATATAATGTGATTGAAAAAATAAAGGTCATCTTTTTAGACTTTCAAGGAATAGAGCTTAAAAAATAAAGAAGGCTGAGTGCCAAAGAATTGATGCTTTCTAATTGTGGTGCTGGAGAAAACCCTTGAGAGTCCCTTGGACTTCAAGGAGATCAGACCAGTCAATCCTAAAGGAAATCAACCCTGAATATTCATTGGAGGGACTGATGCTATAGCTTAAAGCTCCAATACTTTGGCTACTTGGTGCAAAGAGCTGACTCATTGGCAAAGACCCTGATGCTGAGAAAGACTGAGGGCAGGAGTAGAAGGAAGCAACAGTGGATGAAATGGTTGGATGTCATCACCACCTCAACGGACATGAGTTTGAACAAACTCTGGGAGATTGTGAAGGACAGGGAAGCCTTGCGTGCTACAGTCCATGGCGTTGCAAACAGTTGGACATGACTTAGTGACTGAACAGCAGCAACTAAACAGCAACAATAAAAAATAAACTTCATAATTTTAGACTTTTAAGGAATAGAGTGAAGTTATCAGAATTTGGGAAACAAACCACTTGAGGAGCATCACAATCTCCCCATAGCCAAACATAGCTGCTGATAAGCCATTAAACCGGACCCTGGGGATGGCACCAGGTATTGATATATTTTTTAAACTCCCCAGGTTATCTAACGTGCAGCCAAATTTAAGAACTAGTGCTTTAGCGTCTTGCTCTTACAGTGTGGTCTCTGGACCAATAGTTATCAACATTGTCTGAGAACTTGTTAAGATTGCAGAATGTCAGTTCCACTCTAAACCAGAGTTATTCATGAACATATTAAAATTTGATTAGCAGTAATTTAGAGGTTATTTCATCTTTTATTTCACAGTTGAGGAAATCTAGAGATAGAGATTTACAGAGGGTCACAATTCTAGGTTGTGAAGCCAAAACTAGAATTCAGCTTTCTTGAATTCTAGGCATGTACATATTATCCCACATTCTGGATGAAGATGAACATTAGTCTCCATATAGAAAAAAAGGTGTGGATAAAATTGTGTACACTCTAACTCTACTTTGAATGTTTTTCAGATGTGGTTGATGGATTTGCTATGATCCATCTTATTCTTCCCTTTACCTTTGAGAAAAATTTTCATGAGATGGAGAAACTGACTGAAACTGCACTTAGAATGCTTTGAATATTTTGGGAGAGAGTGGAGTAGTTGGCAATTTGTGCTTGTTATTGAGCTTCTTACTAAAATCTCCCAACCCCAGAGCATAGATTCTAATACTAATATTTATAAAATAAGACTTTTCTGTTTATCATTAGCTGATTGATTAGTCTCAAAAGACCATGGCATAGGATAAAAATACTAATATTCAGCATGTTTAATAAACATTTTTTTCTTTTTTTAGTTACCAACTTGAAGCTTTTACAAAGAAAGAAAACCTAGGAATTTGAGGATGCAGACAGTTCTGTAAGTATTTGACTGAAGGCAGAGTTTTTGCTGGTCTCTATGCTCTAACTTATCTAGTCAGAGTATAAAGGAAGCTGGAGAGAAAATGCAGGCTGGGTTGTTGAATTGTCCAATCAAACACCACATGGTTATAGCAGATGTATGCCATGCACATTGAGATGTGCTATATTAAATTTCCTGGGGCACTACTTTTTGGAGACAAGCAGTATGTTGGACTCTTCAGGCTTCTTAGTAATAGGTACCTAGCTCTCTCCTCCTCTCTGCACCCACTGTGCCACTGATTATACTGTAAGTAATGGCAGCTTTGCCCTGGGAGGTTATGGATATGCTACAGATGGGGGCAACCCATCTGTGAAGGTGTGTAAATTTCAAATTGCTAGTTGCAGTTCCTTGCAAGAGGGCCATAGGGAGCAGAAGGGGGAGAACCCCAGTGGGAGTGACACCCAAAGCCACAATAATTTCGGGCGATTAACCTCCTGTTTTTCACATCAGCTATTATGTATGTTTCCAGGATCATAGACAAAATGATTGCTTTGCTGTATGGAAAATCTGGCTCTGTAAAACTATCTAATCTTCCTCACATGGTATCATAATACCTCTGGTAGCACTATTTGTAACTGAAACTTCCCTCTCTTTCTCTGACTTCCTGTTTTTTCCTCTGTTTCCTTTCATTCATTAATTGCCAAGGGATATCAGCCTTTAAAGGGAGGTTGGAGAGTAGTATGATAAGCAGTAGGATGAAGGCCTCAGAGCTTCTTGTCTCCCTGTGAGAAATGTGCCTGTGCTTGTGTATCTGCTTGGGAGAGGATTCCTAGACTCCGAGAATGGTGTTGTAAGAGCTGACATGCACTTAGAAAACTCTAATCAAATGAATGTAAGGATTGAGGCAAGTAATTTAAAGGAGTGACTGGGCCAAGAGTGAGTAGTAAGTAATAGGGTCTGTGGTGGCCTAGACAGCTCCTGGTCTGTCTTAGCAAGCCACCAGCTAGCTCCACCAGCTTTTGCTTTGAAGTTTCTTTTTGACACCATGGATGCCAAAACTGTGCAGGGTAAAAACCATGTCTGGGGGCTGGACTGGGCCTGTGGGGCAGCAGTTGGCAAACTTGATTTATTCTGATATTCCTGTGTCATAGAAGAAAAGGGATTTGTCCAAGATCATGGCATTGGTGAGGTATAGAGCTGAGAAAAAAGTTCAAGTCAGGAGGTTTTCTGTTCCTCTCGCCTTCTAAGATACCTGCAGGACATTTTATGTTCTGGTCACAGAGAAGTCAGGGTTGTATTTACAGATATTGCTCCAGCCCTTAATGAGCTTATAGTCTGATGAAGTGACAGACAAACAAATACTTATATTCCCTAGTGTATGTGCAACAAACAAGTAGCTACATGATGCAGCGGCAACACCAGTAGGACCAAGTATGTTTTGTCAGAAGAAGGAGTGATATGGGGTGGAAAGTCAGGGATGGATCTCCAGACAAGGTGATGCTTGAGTTGGGTCTTTATAGCTAAATATTTTAATAACAGTTATAGTGTTTTGTTTGTTTGTTTGCTTGCTTCTTTTACTTTGGTTAAGCAGCTGGTTTATTACTGTGATTCTGATGAATTTTTGGAGGTAAAAACCAATAATTTTTTTATTGGGTTTTTAACTTAAAGCTCACACATACAATCCCTCTTGAACCTCAGAAACTTGGGGGGATAAAAGAACAGGACAAGAATTAATTCCGTTTTATAGATGAGATAGAATTTAGGTCTGGCCAAGTACAAAGAACATATCATAAGAAGCCTAAAAGAAATGAATTTTCTGTGTAATGGAGATAAATTTATTTCATGTTATGGCTTCATTTAGGGGTGTGTATGTAAATGGATGTTTATGTGAGGTGGGAACAGAGTAAGAATGCTGGAAGAAATAACCAGATGGATGAGTTGGCTTCTAGACCAATTTATTATGTTGGCTATTTACCTTCTGTTTCCCTGTGTTAATGGAGGTAAAGAGTCTGGTGGCAAATCTCAGAAGTGAACAAATGAAATTATTTGTATTGGCGTTGGGTGTGAGTGTGTGTAATGGTTTAGAAAATTATAAAACAAATAAAGAGACCATTTAGTCAATATTCAACATGGGAGGAGTAGGAAAGCTGTGCATTTCATCAACTCTGTTAAATGACCTCTCTCTACTTCCTTCTCCCACATAGCAGTGTCTCTTAGGTAGGCACAAGTTAGGCATATAAAGGGAACTGGTTAATCTCTCTCAGTTTGCTTTATGGCTCTGTTCAAGCCTTGGAAGAGTTAAGGTAACTAAATAGCCTGGTGTAATGGAGGAAATTTCTAGCCTTCTTTTTCAGTTTCTGTTAGGATATAGCCTACAGTTGGGAAGGAGAAAGACTACCAGTTCATTCAGTCTACCATACTTTTATTTAACACCTAACATGTGCAAAGCATTGTGCTTAAATTCTGGAGAATACACATATAAAAATGACACAGGCAGATATGCAACTAATTACATTGTGGTTGGACTGTAACAAAACAGACCCAGACCAGGCCAGTTGGGAATCATGGGAAATGTAGTAATTTGATGTCCTTAATGTGTTTAGAAAATATTTTTTAAAGCATTTATTTAGCTGAGAGAGAATTATTACCAGCGGGAATTTTTGTTGTTGTTGTTCAAGTGTATCTTTAGCTTTGATGAGCAAGATCAATTTATGCGTTACCATGGTACCATTTTATTCCAGTGTAAACCCCCTTTATGGATTATTGTTTTGGGCCACCACTCAACTGGTCCAGCCTTTTATTCTGCTTTCCAGAGAAAAATGGGGCTTATAGATACAGGGAAGGGAGACAGAGGAGGGAAAGACTAATTTTGACTGGGGACTGAGCCAGGCCTCAAACAAAGAACAAAGTTTCTAAAAGCAGGGAACTTCAGAACCAGAGCAGGAGGGGCCTGTCAGGAAGAGAGGGCAGCAGGGGCAAAGGCTGACCCCATGAAACAAAGGTGCTAATACTACAAATTGAAAGCAAGATTTAGGTAGTCTCTTGCTGACTGCAAAGATTGCCCTGATGAAATGTTTCTGGCAGATTTAAAGGTTTTATTTCTCATGATACAATTCTACTCATGAAGAGAAAAAAATTGAAGTTGAGATGAAGTGAGTGAGGGCAAGCCTGGAGTGTTTCTTTCTCTAATTGGTGGTGATGGTCCTTCCCTTTAGGATATGCCTGTTCTTAAGCATAAGCATTCTGGGCCAACTTCCAGATTACCCCAGCTGCCCTTCACCTTGCTTTTCTTAAAAGCTTCTCTTGAAAGGATGTGACATTTGCTGGCTCTCTGTTACTTTTTTTTTTTTTTTTTTTTCATATTGCTGATTTAGGAAGTGACACATCTTGAGATTACTGAGTTTATCTTTTATGACAAGTATACTAATTGGACCAATTTATGAAGTTAATGAAAGGGTGGGGAAAGGACCAGGCTGAGGACCTAGAAGAAGTGAGATGTCTGTTGGTTCTGCTTGAAGCAGAGTCTTTCCTTATGAGAAACCCCTAGGGACATTAGAGGAGTTCAGCTCTCTAGGCTTAAAAAATGCCTGGACCTTTGCAAATGCAGGCTTAAGGAGAAGATCTGCCAGACCAGTATGCAAGATGGGAGACATAACTCAGGTAATTATAACCCCAGGTTAGCTTTTGGCCTTTACTTTTAGGAACAAGGGCTTCTCTGATAGCTCAGTTAGTAAAGAATCTGCCTGTAATGCAGGAGACCCTGGTTCAATTCCTGGGTCAGGAAGATCCTCTGGAGAAGGGATAGGCTACCCACGCCAGTATTCTTGGGCTTCCCTTGTGGCTTAGCTGGTAAAGAATACGCCTGCTTGTGGGAGACCTCAGTTCAACTCCTGGTTTGGGAAGATCCCCTGGAGAAGGGAAATGCTACACACACGAGGATTCTGACCTGGAAAATTCCATGGACTGTACAGTCCATGGGGTCACAAAGAGTCAGACACGACTGAGTTACTTTCACTTTAGGAACAAGCACATATTGTAATGTTTCTTGGTTAAGCTTTGAGACAGCTACAGTTTTACCCTTACGCTCTGACCACAGGTACAAAACAGACATAATAACTCAGGATTTTTAGAGAAGAGGGCATTTAGGGAGGAGAATATTTAGAGAGTGGTGTTACATGGGGTGTTATGCTAGCAAAGTAATGTTCAAAATCCTCCAATCCATGCTTCAACAGTATGTGAACCATGAACTTCCAGATATTCAAGCTGGATTTAGAAAAGGCAGGGGAATCAGAGATCAAATTGCCAGCATCCGATGGATCATCAACAAAGCAAGAGAGTTCCAGAAAAACATCTATTTCTGCTTTATTGACTATGCCAAAGCCTTGACTGTGTGGATCATAACAAACTGTGGAAAATTCTTAAAGAGATGGGAATACCAGACCACTTTACCTGCCTCCTGAGAAATCTATATGCAGGTCAAGAATCAATAGTTAGAACCGGACATGAAACAACAGACTGTTTCCAAATTTGGAAAGGAGTACGTCAAGGCTGTATATTGTCACCCTGCTTATTTAATTTATATGCAATGTACATCATGAGAAACGCTGGGCTGGATGAAGCACAAGCTGGAATCAAGATTGCTGGGAGAAATATCAATAACTCCAGATATGCAGATGACATCACCCTAATGGCAGAAAGTGAAGAAGAACTGAAGAGCTTCTTGATGAAAGTGAAAGAGGAGAATGGAAAAGTTGGCTTAAAACTCAACATTCAGAAAACTAAGATCATGGCATCCAGTCCCATCACTTCATGGCAAATAGATGGGAAAATAGTGGAAACAGTGGCTGACTTTATTTTTGGGCTCCAAAATTACTGCAGATGGTTACTATAGCCATGCAATTAAATATGCTTGCTCCTTGGAAGAAATGCTGTGACCTACCTAGACAGAATATTAAAAAGCAGAGACATTACTTTGCCAACAAAGGTCCATCTAGTCAAAGCTATGGTTTTTCCAGTAGTCATGTATGGATGTAAGAGTTGGACTATAAAGAAAGCTGAGCACCGAAGAATTGATGCTTTTGAACTGTGGTGTTGGAGAAGAAGACTCTCGAGAGTCCCTTGGACTTCAAGGAGATCCAACCAGTCCATCCTAAAGGAAGTTAGTCCTGACTATTCATTGGAAGGACTGATGTTGAATCTGAAACTCCAATACTTTGGCCACCTGATGTGAAGAACCTGACTCATTGGTAAAGACCATGATGCTGGGAAAGATTGAAGGTAGGCGAAGAAGGGGACGACAGAGGATGAGATAGTTGGATGGCATCACCAACATGATGGATATGAGTTTGAGTAAGCTCCGGGAATTGGTGATGGACAGGGTAGCCTGGAGTGGTTCAGTCCATGAAGTTGCAAAGAGTCGTACACGACTGTGTGACTGAACTGAACTGTTATAAGGGGAGTTTTTTTGGTTACCTAATTTTCTATCATTTTTGATGTTTTTTTGACTCAGTATTTTTTGCAAAAGTTATTCTGTAAAACAATAAATGGTTTTGTTAAAAATTAAAAAACCTCTCTGGCTACATGGATTTGGGAAATGTTTGGATTAAAATAGTTAAACAGACTTTTTAAAAATAAAGTACAGGACTTATCTAAGCTTTAAATATGATAATGTGCTTTTTGAGTTTATAAGAAGAGTATGTGGTACTCATTGTTTCCTCTTGTATAGTAAACCAATGGACACAACATGCAAAGTATTGCTCTAGATCTTAATTTACATGTTTTCTTGGAGAAACTACTTGACTGCTAAACTGCAGTTTTGCAGTATGAAAATTGACATTGAGAGCACTTGGGATCTTGTGAAGACCAACTGAGATTTTGCCAACCCTAAAGTGCTAAGCAAATGTTAGTTACTAGTAGTCTATAAAATTTATATCTTGAAAGTAGAACATTTTAGAATTATTATTCAATGCAATACAATTTTAATGGTATTTCCACTGTTTTATTGATTTCAAAAAACAAAAAAAAGTGTGAATGGAGTTTAGAGAATAAGAATGGAAGTTGGAGTACCACGTCATAGTATTGTTATTTCTTTCATAAAGTTAATAAAGGGGGTACTCTTAAGTGTTTCAAGATAAGGTTTATTTAATATAGGAGAATAATAATGCCTTTCAGGGGCTGGACATAATTTATAGATATTAAATCTTAGTATGTTTTAACAACAGAATTTTAAGGAACGAGAAAAACAAAGAAGTTCAGGTATTATCATACAATCAAATTCACTCATCATACATCACAAGATGCATCAGTATAAACTGAAGGAATGTGACATAACTGGACAACTATAAAAAGAGAGAAATAAAAGAGAGCCCTTTATCTCCTTGATTATTAGTATGAAATATGGTATGTTTAAGCTATTTTAGATTGGGGAGTGGATCTCACTAAGCTAAGCAATTTCTACTGATATAAATTACAGATTTGGTTCCATGTCTTAATTCCTGGAAAAACATGGTTTAAATTAGATTACCATTAAGTGGGTTCATACCTAGTTGGCAATGAGATTTTTAATGATTTAGTGTCAACATAAGAGCATTTATTAGCTGAATGAAACTCCACAGTGGTCAGTCTTTGGGCAACTCAGTGGGGAATCCATTCAGACTAATTCACTTTAAGAAAGAAAAAGAATCTCAAGAAGATAAATTCTTTGCTATTTTTGAATAAGCATGTAAGAAAAAGGAGCTAAGTATCAAACATCCCTTCCTGATACTAGACAGCAAAGCTGATTGTTACCAAATTAAGACATTTAGGATACAGTTAATGGTAGTCTTTGCCTATAAACCTGAACTTCTGAAGCCTTTGGATATATTATTTTCCAAGAACATAGATAACTCTTTCTGGAGCTGCACTGTTTTATCCAGGCCTTTTTATATTAGGCTAGGGTAATGCTTATATTTTAATTCATCTTTGTTTGTAAAGCTAATATGCTCCCAAGTCATCGTCCCCACTGGCATCATGGTGCTGCTATGTGTAATATAGAATAACTCAGCTTTTAGAATCAACTAGGTCTTCATTGGGCTATTTTCTGCATTCTGGGGATACTATAATGAAATTAGACAATTAGGAAATTAATACTGTCCTAGCTGCAGCATACATATGCTAGCCTCTAGTGACATGTGTTTATTTAAATTTCAATATAAATTAATTAAATTTTAAAAATTCAGTTCCTCAGTCTCACTGGCTTAATTTTAAATGATCGATTGTCACATGTGTCTGGTTTCTACTGTATTTGGACAACAGAGATATAGAACATTTCCGTCATTGCAGAAAGTCTGTTGGGCTGTGGTGTTCTAAAGAATAGCAATATAGATATTGAGATACAACTCTATTTGGGAATATTTGGGTTATTTAGCCTCAATAATAGGTTTGTGAAATAAATGTTGACAGTCATTGGCTATATGAAGAGCTATAGTAAGCATCTTGTAACTTCAGAAAGGAACAAAAAATTAAGCTCAGGTAAAATTGAAGCAGGAAAGATTTAGATTAGACTCTTTAAGGTTGTTCTAGCCTATGAGGATTAAGAAGCACTGGAAACCAGTGAATATGTATAATGGGCAAATGTTTTCTGGATTGTTGATAAAAATGTGTAGAACAATAATTTCTAATGTTGTAATGTAAAAAGTCATATGTATGGGTATTATCCTTTTATAAAAAGTAAATTTAAAGAAAGCCACATATCATTGTCCCTGGCGCCCAACCCTGAGTATAATGTTGACATTAGTGTCTGTTTGAAAAACCACCTAACTAAAGAAAATTTCTATTATTAGTAATGCTTTAAAATCAGTATCTAAATGTAATTTTAAAATGGTGCTTTATATTTGTGTGAGACATATTGTTTAGTCAGCCCCAGTTAACATTTGTTGCTCATGTGGCTTCTTTGACTTCTCTTAATAACTCCTGAGCTTTGCCACCCAGAGGTTTGTGGTTCATGCCTGGGAACCACTGGTATACACATTTACCTCAGAGGGGGTTAAAAGGAGTTTGACTGGAGACTATAGGCAGAGGCAAATGACTTTTCACTGTTCTTTCTGGACCTCAACTTTGTGATTAGTTACTTCTGCTCATATGTTTGAGCTTTGTTACTTTTTTGGCCTCTCTCCAGAATTTTACTGGTTTGATCTGAAATGAAATTTTTCATTTGATTTAAAATCAAGTCATTGTATACTTTTGAAAGCTCAATGATAGTTTCTCATGTCTTATCTTTAGTACCCTGAAAGATCATTTTATTAAATATAAAGCCAGATGATGTCCATTGGAATTAGCAATGTACACACATTCTACTTCCAGTTGGACCTCAGTTATGAACGTTTAAGCATGAAAATTTTGTTTCCTTTTCATTCATTCATCCTTGAGTTTCTTGAGAATTAATTCTTCTTCCTTCCTTTCTTCCTCCCTCCCTTCTTCTGTCTCTTTCTTTCTCTTTCACTCTCCCCCTTCCTTCCTTCTACATTAATAATGTAAGTCTGTGAACATCTCATTGAAAAGGATTAGCTCCTAGAAGAAAAGGTATTTGAATTCTTGATTGTATTCATCAGTCTAGGATGGGGAGTTCGGGACCATTGATTATGGCTCTGGGAAATCGGTTATCCTGTACATAATCTCATGTGGACAAGAAAATCTGCTAGGGAAGCAATTATGAATTCATTTTGTTTTAATCTTGCTTTATTCTGAAGACAAACTCTGGTGGCAAGAAAACATTCAACAGTCTAGCCAAGGAAGCCTGCATCATGGTTCACTGAAACCCTCAATCCCTTCAGTCAGTTTAAGAACAATGTTTCTTTCAGAAGTGCCAGAGGCACAGCATGTAGAAATCAACATTCAGGTCATTTTAGCTATAGGAATTCCCTCCCTATAACTGAAGATGAACATTTCTCTCTAGCCTAGCATAGGAAAAAAGAAATTCTTTTACAACTTGGGCTATAAAGACATGTTACTGATGAACATCATCTTTAAATTTTTAGGGTCCATAAATTCTTAAGAATGGGGAAGAAAAAATATTTTAAATACAGTGGTTTAAGGAGCACTTACTGAGTATCAGCTCTTTGCCAGACACTGGGGATATGATGCCCTTTAATGGGAAAGCCAAACAAGTCAACCTGTGTTTACAACCTAGTGCAGTTAGTTTGGTATTAGAGTGGTACAAATATTTCCATAGTGGTGCAAAAGAGAGGCACCCAGCCTGCCTGTGTCAGTGAGAGGGGGTTAGGATTAGATAAGTTTTCCTAGAAGATGTAGTGTCTAAGCTGAATGGTGAATGATTTTTTTCAGTGGTAAGGAGATAGAATTAGGGAAATTGAGGTCATAAGGAAGATAAGTGCAGAGTGCTAAAAGAGTTCTGTTTAGGTAGAATGTAAATAGCAAATTATTGAGTATCAGGACATTTAGAAACAAAGACTGTCAGCAAACTTTGCTTGAATGCCACATGATCATCTCTTTCCTTTTAGCTCAATATCCCAAACAAAAATAACTGAAGTAAAATACGTACATATGCGAACATGCACACCATTTTCAAATATAAGGAAAGCAAGTGCTGTGAAAACAATACAGTATTTGAAAGAAGTTTAGCTGAGGTCAAAATTAAAGCCATAAGCCAAGATACTAGACTTCAAATCTTGTCAGAGCCAAAGAGAGCAAAGAAAGAAATTTCGAGTTCTGATCAACTTCTGAAAACCAGAATTTCACCCCAATAGCTCCTCTAGTAGCCTAACAAATATTTGTGGAGTTATTGGTTATTTATTTTGATGGTTGTGATGCAGAAGCAAGTTTGGGAACATCAAAAAGAATAATTGTTTCCTCAGTTCATAGAGGACAGGCTTTGTTCTTCTGCTGATGGAGTCTCTATAGCAGACAGCTAACTGCATCCGTGCTGTCTCATTTACAGCTTGCTGCCTGCTAGGCTCAAGCTCCAATGTAGTCTTGGCCTGAATCACTTTCTTCCACAACCTCCCTGAAAAAATAAAAATAAAAGGTATTCTCTATGTAAATAAAATACCATTCTGTTACTTAAGGATTGGGCATTTTAGTTCTTCATTAACCATTCTTTGAAGTATGGGTCACAGCACATCTCTAAAGTGTCCTAGGCTTTTATAAGACTACTTTTAGATTTTGAACAAATTTAACAATTTCTACTGCAAGAATGTCTTTTTTTTTAATTAGGATTAGAAAAAGATATCACTTTAATTTTCTTCTGTTTTAGTCAGGAACTGAGATTTTCGTACTGGTCAGGAAAAAACATTTCCTGAAAGCAACAGATTTTTACAAAGCCAGGGATAATTTTTATTTTCTTTCTTGGCACAGTATAAGGAGAATTGCAAAACTCATATGAGAACTGATAAAGAGTATAGAGCATGTTCTTTGTTTCTTGGCAAAAGAAGCTTTGTCTGTCCCAAATGCTGTAGTTGAAAGAAACATAAATCCACCCCCAAAAGAGCCAAAATCATATTTGGACTCAAGTGAGAAACCACTTTTCTGGTTATGCTTGGGTGGCATCCTATGGCTGGTTCTTAAAACACTCTCCACAGTAGAAGGCTTATGAGTTCGTCTAAGTGGGTTGGATATGCAGTGCCTTTTCATTCAAAGAAACTCAATCCACATATTTTACAGAAGCAAGAGTCTGTCCTTCGAGGCTGCTTGGGAAAGAATGTCTTGTGGTGAGTATCAAGCCACCTGAACAAACATGAGCACAGTAAGGGTCTCCCCACGAGGACTTTCTCAGGATGGAAGGTGGAGAAGCCACTGTTTTCATCTCTAGGAAAGCTGAGAGTTTACTTTCTTAAGAGAGATATGACTCCCTCTGGGCCTGAGTTCTGCCCTGTTTAAATCTTTGGAGTGAAGGAGGTGGCAGGCACGTGCATAGATCTGCTATTATGAGTCATAAAGCCTTACTTCAGAAGGGATAGCAATGCCAGATTTAGGAATGAGCCCATAGACCCTGTTAATTTCTCATCAGTTCCATTTTGGATGCCAGAGAGGAAAGGGGGAATGGGGAAAGTATAATGGATTATTGCAGTGAGGAAAGGCATACATATGGCTCTTTATTTGAACATCTGTGAAAAAACACAAAGGAAAGCAGGCATGAAACATGACAGACCTTTATAATTGGGAGATGTCTTAGGTTAATATACATTTATGCCCAGGATCATTGTGATATTTAGTCACAGGCATTAAAATAGAATGATACCCTAACTTGCTAGTGAACAATACTTTTGGTTTGAGGTTGAATAACACTTTTGGTTTGAGGCTGGGCCTCTCATGGAATCATATTACCCATGAAAGTTCTTATAACAGGCTAAAAATACCTCCCTCCCCCCAAAAGATATCCACCTCCTAATCTCTATATACTGTAAATGTTATTTGGAAAAAGAATTTTTGTGGATGTGATAAAGTTAAGGATCTTGATTATGAGATTATCCTGAATATTTGTGTGGGTCCTAAATGCCATCACATGTGTCCTTATGAGCAATTGGCAGAGGGAAATTACACAGACAGAAGAGGATGAGGCAGTGTGACCACAGAGGCAGATATTGGAGTGCTATACTCACAATCCATGGAATGCCAGCAGCCACCAGAAACTAGAAGAGGCAAGAAATGGATTCTTCTCTGGAACCTTCAGAGGGAATGTGGTCCTACCAACATCTTGATTTGGGGGCAAGTGATACTAACTTTAGGCTTCTGGCCACCAGAACCAAAGATAATGCATTTCTGGCATTTCAGGCTACCATGTTTACATGATTACTATAATTGTCTTTTTTTTTTTTTTTTTAACAACAGACATAAGGAACTAATGCAGTTCTGGTATCAGACCACTGACAAATTACTGAGAACTCAGGACCGTTAATATGGAAATGTGTTACAAACTAGGGAGAAAAGACAGCAGTTTAGGAGCTGGTCACCCTGGTCCACTGGCGTCCAGGATCAGGGGTGGTAAGTCTTCAGAGCAGATTGGAAGAACTGAGCAAGAGGAAAAAGGATGTAGTACAGCTAAGTGACAGGACAGAGTCATGAGGACAGTGGATTCTAGCAGCTTATGTGAGTAGTTTGGCTTGTCCTTATAGGACTGAAAAAAGACCCTAAGTCACATGCCATCATCTCACGACACTGAATTCATAGGGCCACATGGAATACAAAATAATGCTTTCTTTCCTGCATTACCTCCAGAAGGAGTGCATCAACAGAGTAAGAGGGAATTTGGTGAGCCTGAAATACTCATATGTCTTTTATCTTCTATTGTCCAAATCCTGTCTTTACCATATTCCTCCATTTCCACTGCTAGAGAAGAGTGCAAGAAGAAAGTTTGATGCCTGAGGACAATTTGGACTGAAACAACTTCATCCATAAAGTGAGCCACTGACTCAGGTTGCTTATATATTTTCCTCAGTTACTTTCATTTATTTCCTGTTTTCCTCACTTCATGCAGTTTATTGCTACATTAGAGGAGTTGATGTTGGTTTTTAAAATATACAGCATTCTGAGTCATTTTAAAGAAAGCATAATTATTTATCTATCTGTTGATGATCTATATATCTATCTATAATGAAGTCCTAATGAAAATGAAATCCTTTAGAAAAACTAATTTAGGGATTATTATAGGTTTGAAATGTCTCAGAAACAGAGTTTTGAGAACAAAGAAACTCAGATGAGTGAGATTTATCCATACTGTGAGGGTACAATCTGAACTGTCTGTTTCAGCTCTCTCACTGAGCTTTATTTGTTTATGTGAGTCATCAATTCAGGCACCTACTAAGTACAGGTAGTGTGCTATGTGTGTGAGCTATAAAGCTTGAGAAGCTGCCATTCTGTCCTTAAGGGCTGCAGAGGCTTAAGGACAGAAGGCTGGTGGCCTGCCCAGCTTTCATTTTTAAAATTGGAATTTGTATGCTTTCTCTGTTTTACCATAGACCTCATCTCTCCCTACTGTGTTACACATAAATAGCTTTATGTATTTTCTTTACCTGCCTGATCCCTGAAGACAACAGAGTTTTAGAGACCTGACTTGAATTTTATTTGGGAAGAATAGTCTCTGGGGGCGGTCCTCATTTCAGACTTTAATTCTTGAATCATTATCAACCTTTCATGGCAACCGGAGACATGGAGTCTGGGAACTATGACTAGAATGAATGAGCTGATGGAAAAGGCCTGTACACTGACTAAATGGGGATACAGCGGCAGCATTGATGTCCTGGTGGAGACTGGAGCCTGGTAACAAAAATTCAGAGGGCTGAAAAGTCTGATTTTGAGTCCTGAGAGAAAAACATAATTCCTTAGGGAGAACTGGGAGTCACGTTTACTCTTTTAGGGATATAAGAATTCCATGGACAGAAGACTAATCCAAATCCTAGATGGATGGCACTGGCATGGTCACCTAGAAACTACAAAGACATTAAAGAGCCAGTTCCTGAGGACTGTTTATGACCTGAGGCAAATTGGCAGACTTGGTGTGTCAGATGACGATCCCCAGGATATTCTGGATGTGAAGAAAAATGACTGTGAAGAAAAACGATTTAGGTTTGAACCAGTACTTGTTATTATTGTAATCAGTGCGTAGAATAGCACCTGGCACAGAGTAGTTGCTTAGTAAAGATTTGTTAAATTGAGTCATTTTGTGTACTTAGGCTGGGTGAGTTTGAGGTGGAGTGAAGCAGGGCTGTGGTTTGAAGCTCATGAAACTCTTTTCTTCTTCTTTTTTTTTTAAACAAAAGTTTATTTCTAAAAGATAGAATAGCCAATGGGGTAGGATAACTTAATCTGTTGTTCAGAGCTTTTGGGTGCAAAGACTTCCTGACTTTCAGTTCCTCTCTGTGTTATGATGGATGAGAGGAAGTTCCTTAAGAATGCTGTAGCAAATTGTGACTTTCAAAGAAAAAATGTGTGTGTGTGTGTGTGTGTGTGAAATGTGTTAAGGTGGTCAAAGCGCACAAACTTTCAGTTAGAAAATACATGAATCCTGGAGATAGGATAAACCACATGGTGTCTGTAGTCAACAATACTGAATTATATATTTGAAAGTTGCTAAGAGAGTAGGTCTTAAAAGTTCTCATCAGAGGTAAAAAAATTTGTCACCATGTGTGGTGATGGATGTTAACTAGACTTATTTTACTTTGTAATGTATACTTTGCAATATATATATATATTAAATCATTATATTACATACCTGAAGCTAGTACATCAATTATATCTCAATAAAATAAAAAATAAAAGTCTTTTCTCTAGGAATGTACAGCATACTTTTAAAAAACATATCTATCTTAGCTATAGTGTTATAGGTTTATGAGTATTAGAAGCTAGTACTTGGAAAATAGTGTTTTTTGTGTCTAATTTTCCAAATCCCAGAAACTAAAAACTGGAAGAAAGCAGCTCTGTGTGTTGTCCAGATTCAGTTTAATTCAGAGTAATTTATTGAGCAATAATGGTGGAAGACAGTACAAAACTAGATGCAAAACTACCCTCAGGTAGCTCAGAATCTATAGTTCTAAACTGTGTTCATCTGGGAATTCCCTGGTGGTCCAGTGGTTAGAACTCAATGCTTTCACTGCTGGGACCTAGGTTTGATCCCTGGTCAGGGAGCTAAGATCCTGCAAGCCACTTGGTACAGCAAACAAAACAAAATAAAAACAAGCCTCTGGTTTTGATAGGTCAGGCCCATCAAGAAATAACCACCATTTATATAATGATGGCAATAAAAATAAGTACCAGTGTTAACAACAACCACTGACATGAAGGATCACTCTAAGCCAGTTGCTGTGTTAAGCTCTATACCCACATTCATCCCTATATTTAAACCTTGCAGCAACCTTGAAAGGTAGGAGTAGTTGGTCAACTTGAACTCAGAGTAATTAAAGAACTTGTCAAAGACTACACAGCTAGTAAAATATAACCAGGTCATAAATGCAGGTCAGTTTTATTCTGGATAGATGCTTCTTACCTTTCATCACATTGCTTCCCATTCCATACTCATACACAGAAGAAGATGAGCATCTTTTTTTTGCATCACACAATTTATATAGGGTTATAAAGGATCATCTCTGTGCTAGGCACAATACTAGATGATTTTTTGGAACGTAATCACTAATTCTCACAAATACTCCATAGGAAAGATATTTTGAGACCCATTTTGTTGATGAAGAAGCTGTTCAGAGAGTTTAAGTAAGTGGACCATCATCAAAAGTTAATAGACACAGATCTGACATAATCCCTGAAGCTTCCTATGTAGCCATATTAAGTGATTACACAGCATGATGTGTAAAGAACTGAGTAGTCCTCAGAGAATTTCCACTTCTCCTTAAGCTTGCTGCAAGGATCATAATTCCACCATTAGAAATGTATTTATTTGAGCTAATTGACTTCTCCCTGGTATGAGAAAAGGTTACTATGGAGATAGGGATTCTGATGGAGAAACTAAGAAGTGGATCTTTTTGTAATATGGGGTCCCACTATCAGAGAACTAGCCTGAATGAAGAGCCCCAAAGGGAAGCTCTTGGAAACCACAGGCCAACAGAAGGCATAGCAGTGTTGTGGGACAGTGCAAAAGTATCCGACTTTGCCAGTGGGGTATATTGAAGGGCAGGTTGGTTAAAGCAGTGATTCTAAAACAGGAGAATCATCTGGAGAGCATCTTAAGACACAAAATGCCAAGCTTGACATATTTCTGATTCAGCAGGTCTAGGTTGGGGGTCTAAGAATTTGCCTAGCTGACAAATTCCCAGGTGATGCTGAGGTTGCTTGTTTAGGGAACACACACTGAGAACCATGATTCTATAGCCTGGTACACAGAATAGTGAGGTACAGTGATATCTGGAGGAGGAGAAATGTCTGGCATTATTTGGTTATCTTCTATTTGGTGTTGTATCCAAGGGATGGTAGGGGAAGAGACATAAATAGGGGAGGGAGAAACCAATGGGAAATTGAAGACTTTCTTTGTATTAGCACCAGATATTTTGTATTATCTCTCTAAAGAGCAAGGTTAAAAAATATGTAAGTCCATCACTTCATGGCAAATAGATGGGGAAACAGTGGAAACAGTGACAGACTTTATCTTTTTGGGCTCCAAAACCACTGCAGATGGTGACTGCAGCCATGAAATTAGAAGACACTTGCTTCTTGGAAGAAAAGTTACGACCAACCTAGACCGCATATTAAAAAGCAGAGACAATACTTTGCCAAAAAAGATCTACCTAGTCAAAACTATGGTTTTTCCAGTAGTTATGTATGGATGTGAGAGTTGGACTATAAAGAAAGCTGAGCACCAAAAAACTGATGCTTTTGAACTGTGGTTTTGGAGAAGACTCTTGAAAGTCCCTTGGACTGCAAGGAGATCCAACCAGTCCATCCTAAAGGAAATCAGTCCTGAATATTCATTGAAAGGACTGATGCTGAAGCTAAAGTTCCAATACTTTGGCCACCTGATGTGAAGAACTGACTCACTGGAAAAGACTCTGATGCTGGGGACAACCGAGGATGAGATGACTGGATGGTATCACTGACTCAATGGACATGAGTTAGGGTAAACTCTGGAAGTTGGTGAAGGACAGGGAGGCCTGGCGTGTTGCAGTCCATGGGGTCACAAAGAGTCAGGCACTACTGAGCAACTGAATTGACCTGAAAGAGCAAGCTTAAAAAATACGTAAGAAAGACACAGTTAATAATGCTTTTATGAGAATATATTCAAACAACAAAAACAGAATTGGCATTTAATGCATGTATTAGAAGTAACTCAGAAGCAACATACACACTCCTGGAAAGAACTGAAACATTAATTACAGAATTGAAAAAAACATCCCAATTTCTTCCTTTTGTGTATGGTCTACATGGTTGACTAAAAAGTCAGAAAATGGACATTAATGGTAACACATTTGTGTGAAAACACAAATTAATACTCTCTTTAATTATATCACTTACACCTAGCAGAATTTAATTTAGTCCTAAATTTAAGACACTTTGCTTGACCATGTGAATTTAAGGTACAAACAGGTGGCTCAGAATTCTTGGCTGTTTATTTCCTGACTCCCAGAGAGTCGTGTGCTTAATAACTGATGATGTGTGATGAATTTTCAGTGAATGCCTCTGGGTGAACTGTTCTGACTTGCAGCTCAGAGAGAAGCTGGAACAGAAAGCAAAGGAGAAGGTTGCAAATCCCTTAATGAAATTTTTAATAAAAGCAGCTTTGAATGCATGCCTTTTCAAATCATTGCATCTGAGCATTTTTGAGAGTCGACATAACTCATCAAGAGAGTAAGTCGTAAGAATGCTAAAAGACGGCACAATTAAAGAGAGAGGCACATCTAGGAAAACATTATGGCCAGAAAGTAGCTTTGAACCTGGATCAGGAAATCTTCATGTTAGCCATTTCTCATGGGGATTTTCAGGATGCCTATCTTTCAGTTCCTTCACCTTGAAGAGTCGAAAGTGTGTGGTAAAAATTTGTATGTACCGTTGCCATGTCACCATGCCAGTCTATTTATAGAGTTTTCATAGTAAGAGGAAGAAAATTTTGTATGAAAACATTACAGGGCCAGGATTTTGCCAGGATCACAATGCAAATTGAGAGATCAATGAAGATATAAGCTATGTGAAGGTACTTCTTGAGAGTTTAGTGGTCAGCCTCACTTCCGTCTTAGGCTGTCTTTGCTCTCCCCTCTATGGACAGCCTCTTTCACAGGTGGCACTGATGGACCTCATTACTGCTTGTCGAATGCCAGAATTGCCCAGTCCAAAGGGATGATGAGAAGATGGCAGGTGTCTATTGGACAGATATTTGTGATATCTGGACCACTAAGCTATCATCACAGCAAAAAAGGCAATGGTTTTGCCTGAAATGTGCTAACAGACACTTCTTGCCTTTCCTTTCTTGAAAAAAATAGGCATTATTTTTAGGGCTTCCTCAGAGCCAGGACTCCCGAATGCATTGACCTCCAAGGTCCTCATGGTATTCCCTAACAAATGTAAATTAAATAAAAAAATCAGTATGGCAAGCCCAATGATGGAGAGCAGGCACAATTGTCCTCAACAATTATTTTCAGACATCGTTAATAAATTTCCCTCTGAAGCAGCAATCAAGCCAGTCCTTCCCTTTGGTAAGATGTTTAACTGCTACACAGAAATAGCTGTAAGCAGACCAAGATTAGAACAGAGGGAGTCTTACTTGTGTTTCCTCCTGTAGTTTTTGAACAAGTGTTTGTGGTACTAGGCAAGTAAGTTTCCCAATGATCCTGTGTATATGCCCCTCGGGAGTCCTCATTCATTGACATATTTATTATATGTGCAATGGAAAGTTCTTATCCCATTTTTGAATCTTTTGTGTTTTATCAAAAACAGAATGAAGTACCCTTTCTGTATGTTTACACTGAAAGTGTGTGGAGAGGGTGTATCTCAAAAGACCGCACTGAGATGTAATTCATTGCAGGTTTTATGGGGGAGGGAAAAGAAAGGGGATGAGAAGAAAAGATTTTTTTTTTCTTTAAGAAAGGATTTTGTGGCTTTTGGCACTGTTAATAATTTGTGTGGAAAAATAATGTTTTCTTGTGTGTTTAATCCTGTGCCAAGGCAGCTGCTGGTGCAGTAGCATTCTGCAACAAATTAGAGGGCAGTTAAAGCGAGATTTTCCACCATCAAGAACAAAGCAAGGCCAGTTAGCATGAGGACAGCTTGTTCTACTTGCTAATGTGCTTAAAAACTTGCTGCACATAATTTGAAACAGCTTTTGTGTGAGGATGCTGCAGCTCCGGTTTCTGAGGTCTAGTTCTAATTCCAAATCAAATGGAAGCAGCTGAATTAGAAAATGACAAGTTATGCACTGACATTGTCTGCTCAGGCTACCAAGATAATTTTTTCATCATTGCTATTGATTTGAAAGTTAATTCCTCTCAATATTAAAATATTTAATGGATGACAGCTGTCTGAAATATGAAACCTGCAGCCCCTATTTACTGAAGGAGCATTCTCAGTAACTGTGTGGCAGCTCTAATACACTTACAAATTATTTAAAGATGTATTACCTTTGCTGGTAAGGAAGCAGATGTTAAAAAGATTCAGGGCTTCCTTAAAAGTTGATCTGAATCTCAAGAGTTTTAATCAGTGTAGCTTTTTATTTCACTGACTTGGAATTAAATGGGATTCCTTGGTTGAAATGCATTGGAAAAGAGCATGCTGTAGTCCAAATACCTTTCAATGCCTAGAATTTAAAACTTTCATTTGTAACTCTGATAGGCTGTGAAGAATTAAATCTAGGTGAGAGAGAAATAGGAGAAGGCAGATTTTCAGTTGGAGTTTTTGCCTACTTAAACACGGGCTGGGCACAGCTGTAGTGGTGAGGTTTCAGACCCTGTGTGAGCAAGGAATGAGGATTCAGCTCCTAAATTCACATGCATCAGGCTGAATACTAAGTTCTTCTTAAAGGCCAAGTGCACTGCTGACACCCTCACTAATAGGATTTCAAATGCTATTGTTGTAGCTATACTAAAAAATACTAATGAAGGACGTTAAGGTTCAAAGAAGGCCTTGAAGAAATCTCAGAGGTCAAAAGTTCTTGGGTCAGTGTATACACTTGAAAAAAAATTAGAGGATTTTGGCTGAAAATAAATAGAACTTTATTCAAAGGAAGCTTGGGAGCCCTCTCTTTATACCACTGTGGCATTTATACCATTAGTACATGAGGTTGGAAAACAATATACTTTTTTAAAACTACCTAAAGTCAAATATAGGCCTCTCTGGGTTCATTTTCTTTTGGGGGAAATGTAAGATGACCACATATTTAGTATTTATAAACATACATTCTGAGCTTTCCTGGTGACTCAGATGGTAAAGAATCTGCCCACAATGCGGGAGACCTGGGTTCGATCCCTGGGTTGGGAAGATTCCCCTGGAGAAGGGCATGAAAACCCACTCCAGTAGTCTTGACTGGAGAACCCATGGACAGGAGCCTGGCAGGCTACATACAGTAAGTACATGGGGTCGCAAAGATTTAAACACAACTAAGCGACTAAGCAGGTACACATACATTTATCTCTGGTTGAACTGAAGTGAATTAGAGTAGAAAGAGGGTGGGTTGGACCTCATAACACACAGGAAAAATGAACAGCTGTGTATTGGTAAAGAGCTACTGTGTGTGGTTGTATTGGTTGTACACTGTACAACTTAAGGGGGAACTGTTCAGCTTGTAGTCTGTGTGCTGCTGCTGCTGCTGCTAAGTCGCTTCAGTCGTGTCCGAATCTGTGCGACCCCATAGACACAGCCCACTACGCTCCACCATACCTGGGATTCTCCAGGCAAGAACACTGGAGTGGGTTGCCATTTCCTTCTCCAGTGCATGAAAATGAAAAGGGAAAGTGAAGTCCCTCAGTTGTGTCCGACTATTAGTGACCCCACGGACTGCAGCCTACCAGGGATTTTCCAGGCAAGAGTCCTGGAGTGGGTTGCCATTGCCTTCTCCGGTAGTCTGTGTGAATGATATCAAGAGTTATGTAAGTGTACAATTTGTATGGCTACCTATGGTCATACCTGAATTGGTGTGATTTTAAGGTACCTGGAGAAACTCATCTATCTAAATCAGTAGTCCCCGACCTTTTTGGCATCAGGGACCAGTTTTGTGGAAGACAATTTTTCCAAGGACTCAGGGGGAGATTATTTTGGGGTAATTCTTGTAATGAGTGCGCTATTTGATCCCTCTGACATAGTAGTTCACAGTAGGGTTCGTGTTCCTATGACAATCTAATGCTGCCACTAATTGGATAGGAGGCAGAGCTCAGGTGGTAATAGGAGTGATGGGGAGTGGCTGTAAATACAGGTGAAGCTTTGGTTGCTAGCCAGCTGCTCACCTCCTGCTGGGTGGTTCAGTTCATAACATGCCACAGACTGCTACCAGTTCCTGGTTCAGGGTTTCGGGATCCCTGGTCTAAATCTTCTGTTATGGATAATCACAGTACCTGATTTTCTTCTATAAGTAACTTGATAAGGGATAATATTTAAATAATTTATATCAAGGATAGTAGCAATGAATAATCATACTTTAGTAAGCTAACACACATTAACGTCCCCACAAATTTTTGGTAAAAGAGGCATTGTTATTGTCTCTATTAGGATTCAGAATGCTGTAAAAAAGGAATACAAGAAAGATCAGTGTTAATGATGAAACAAGAAAGTATTAGAAGCTTAAGGAGCTATTTGGTTTAGGGAGAAGCATAATATGGTATGTTTGGCAGCAAAGAAACAGTTTGAGGGCATTGAGGACCTGGGTTGAAAAGATACAGAAAGAAGGAATAAAAGCTTGGCATATTTGGAATTTTTCATAAGGATATCCTAATTGAAGGAACAAGTATTCACTTGAAATTTTCAATTAGTTCTGCTTCCAAATTAGTAGGAAAAGTCTTGAAGAAATATTTTAAAATAATTTCTCTTCTAATCCATTTTCTACAAAGAGTAATTGGTCTTCCCAAGATTCAGCATTTCAACAAATACTTAGTAGGCACCTCTTACTGGAGAGAAGTGAGGGAACGTGCAATGGTACATGTCATCGTTCCTGATCTAGCTGTTGACATTTAAGTAAGAGACATAATGCAAACCACATGCATTAACATCAGCATACAATGTTCTGAGGATTTAAAGAAGGCAGAGATCATGTATGGTTAGGAATAAGATCAAGAAAATTTTTCTGGTGAAAGTGGTATACTAGATGGACCTCAGTGAACAACACCACTAGTCACTTGGACTAGAACTGAATCCCAGGGCCCTAGAAGTCTGGAGAGTTTTAAGAATTTAAATAGGTTGAAAATTGTCCTAATATCTTAAAATTAAGTTTGATTAGAATTCCATTTAATTTGTTCATGTCTTATGCTAGCTTTTTTTGTTACCTTTTGGAGAGAAAGATGTTAAAAAAGTAAGATATTTGTAGTGACAGGGAGTAAGGATAATATTGCATAACAGATATTTTGTGAAACAACTTGAATTGTTCATGTCCTTTCAGGAAAATATAGTTGTATCTTTTCCAGCCACTTTCATGCTAAATCTAAGCCACCTAAACTTCTTGAGCAACATCATTCTGAACAGACAGCACACAAGCTATCTTTAGTCCCTTTTGCTTTGTTTTGTTTTGCTCAATTCTGTATCTTTGAGATACCCTGTGGAACATAACTCAGAATGATCCTACTGAGAGTTAAAGGAGTTGGAGTAGCTATTAACCACCTGTTCCTCTCACAGTCCATGGGGTCACAAAGAGTCGGACACAACTGTGCAACTTTCACATCGCGTTGTGTCCTCTTATAGGTTACTCAGGGGGTAACTTCCCGGGACTTCCTGAGCTGATGGACATGCTGAACATGCTCCAGTGACCAGAGAATGCCTTCAGACAGAAAGGTGTAGGAAGTGGCTTATAAGGAAAATTTCCACAGGTGATCTCTAGGAGGGCTCCAGGATACATAGGAGAGGAAATAATGGTGTCTGTTATAGTGTAATCCTTATAAAAAAAAGAAAAGAAACAAAGAGCAGGACTCTGTGGTAAATAAGAAGCTGAGGGGTACAATAAGTTTCTTTACCATCAGACTTCTCTAATGTAATTTTAATATTCAGTATGAATATTCTAAAAGGAACTATGTCAGTTTTATCAAGTTTACTTGAACAGAGAACACATTTTTTGAGAAGCAACTTACAAGGCTATTGCATGGAAGATATTTTGTAAATATTTGTGTTAATAAATACTTTGCAAGTATCTTATTCCTACATTTATATAATATCTCTATATTCAAGTTACCCTCCAAGGCTCTAGATGAGAAAAGGGAAATGTAGAAGTAAATCTGACTTAAATCTTGACTCTAGGTTGCTTGTGATCCATTAGAGAAGATAAGATATGTATGGCAGTTATCATCGTTGTTGTTATTGTTCATCCCTCACTTGTGTCTGACTCTTTGCAACCCCATGGACTGCAGCATGCCAGACTTCCCTGTCCTTCACCATCTCACAGAGCTTGCTCAAACTCAAGTCCATTGGATCAGTGAGGCCATCCAACCATTTCATCCTCTGTCATCCCCTTCTCCTCCTACCTTCAATCTTTCCCAGCATCAGGGTCTTTTCCAGTGAATCGACTCTTCATATCAGGTGGCCAAAATATTAGAACTTCAGCCTCAGCATCAGTCCCTCCAGTGAATATTCAGGATTAATTTCCTTTAGGATTAACTTGTTTGATCTCTTTGCAGTCCAAGGGACTCTCAAGAGTCTTCTCCAACACCACAACTGAGAAACATCAGTTCTATGGTGTTCAGCCTTCTTTATGGTCCAACTCTCACATCCGTACATGACTGCTGGAAAAACATAGCTTTGACTAGCTGACCTTTGTTGACAAAGTAAAGTCTCTGCCTTTTAGTATGCTGTCTAGGTTTGTCATAGTTTTTCTTCCAAGGAGCAAGCATCTTTTAATCTCATGGCTGCAGTCACCATCTGCAGAGATTTTGGAGCTCCCAAAAATAAAGTCCATCACTGTTTCCATTGTTTCCCCATATATTTGCCATGAGATGATGGGACCAGATGCCATGATCTTCGTTTTTTGAATGCTGAGTTTTAAGTCAGCTTTTTCACTCTCCTCTTTCACTTTGATCAAAAGGCTTTATTTCCTCTTCACTTTCTGCCATAAGGGTGGTGTCATCAACATATCTGAGGTTACTGATATTTCTCCTGTCCATCATGATTCCAGCTTGGGCTTCATCCAGCCTGGATGTACATTTCACATGATGTACTCTGCATATAAGTTAAATAAGCAGTGTGACAGTATACAGCCTTGATGTACTCCTTTTCCAGTCTTGAACCAGTCCGTTATTTCATCTCTGGTTCTAACTATTGCTTCTTGATGTACATACAGGTTTCTCAGAAGGCAGGTAAAGTGGTTTGGTATTCTCATCTCTTTAAGAACTTTCCACAGTTTGATCTGATCCACGTAGTCAAACATGGTCAATGAAGCAGAAGTTGATGTTTTCTGGAATACCCTCACTTTTTGTGTGATCCAGCAGATGTTGGCAATTTGATCTCTGGTTCCTCTGCCTTTTCTAAATCCAGCTTGAACATCTGGAAGTTCTCGGTTCACATATGATTGAAGCCTCTCTTGGAGAATTTTGAGCATTACTTTGCTAGTGTGTGAGATGAGTGCAACTGTGCAGTAGTTTGAACATTCTTTGGCACTGCCCTTCTTTGGGATTGGAATGAAAACTGATCTTTTCCAGTCCTGTGGCTACTGCTGAGTTTTCCTAATTTGCTGGCATATTGAGTGCAGCACTTTCACAGCATCATCTTTTAGGATTTGAAATATCTCAGCTGGAATTCTATCACCTCCACTAGCTTTGTTTGTAATAATGCTTTCTAAGGCCACTTGTCTTCATGCTCCAAGATGTCTGGCTCTAGGTGAGTCATCACACCATCATGGTTATGTGGGTCATTAAGATCTTTTTTGTATTGTTATTCTGTGTATTCTGCTTCTGTTGGGTCCATACTACTTGTGTCCTTTATTGTGCCTATCTGCGTGAAATGGTCCCTTGGTAACTCTAATTTTCTTGAAATTGTCATCATTATCATAATGTAAATTAATAAGGGATGAATAGAATATCAGAGATTAAAGGAAAGGATTTTTTTCTAGGTGGAACATAAAGAGCCTTCCTGCTTGAAGCAGCATTGACCTGAACCTTGAATTGAAGGTGCTTTGAAATTTTAAAAGAGAATCAGTTCAGTTCAGTTCAGTTGCTCAGTTGTGTCCTACTCTTTGTGACCCCATGAATTGCAGCATGCTAGGCCTCCCTGTAGTAGCAAATTATTCTAGGCTAAGGACGCAGTATCAGCAGAGGACGTGGAGGGTGGAATTATTGGAGAATAGTGTTGAAATGTCCTTCTTTTATAGATCCTTTAGTCTACAAAAATTAGACTAGAAGGCATGAACAAAATGTTATCTAAAAGTTGTCTCAGTAATAAACTATGTGTATGTGTATATACTGTATGTACACAACAGTTACTAAGCTTCTGAAAAACCTTTCCATGTTGACATGCGACCTTATGCTCTTGGTTGGTGAATCTAGAAAGTAGTTCAGAATGTCATGAAACTGCTTGGTATTCTCTAGGCATCTCTCATAGGATCTCTTATGATTTTTATTATATATGAATCTGTTACAGCTACAGCTGCCTCAACCCTGCATAGGGCTTCCCTCCACAAAAAAACCCCTGCTAATTCTAGCAGGTACTGCGTTCCATTTAACCCTGAAACTCAAAAATGTTTCTTCTATCCCTTTAACTTAAATTCTTTCAAGTGCTTAGGTGACTGCTTGTAATGGAAGGTGAAGGTGATTAGTTCAGTTGCCGTGTAAACCAGATTGATAAAAGTGAAGCTCTCCTGGTAAAACAATTCAAAATTATATAATTATGTTGTTAAAAACATACCAAAGTTTCAAGGAAAAGCTTAAATAAGACTACTTTTCATTTTTAAAATGTTGCCTTCAAATTCTTCTCCAGATGTGTGCACATTTTTCTTATTACATAAAGTGTTTCCAATTTTACATTCTTATTTATTAAAGTGCCTTATTTTTTATGTTTCTACATATTCTTTTTAACTTTAGTCAAAGCATATATTTTTAAAGAATAATTTGATTGTGTTTGCAAAAACTTTTAAAGTGCTCATTATAAAAATGTCAATCAAAACTCAAAAATACAAAAAGAAAGTTAATAAAATTCTAAAAATTCCACATCCCAAAATAACTACCAGTAACAGTTGTTATACATCAGTCTAGATATATTAGCATTATGTTTCAGCAAGAAAGCCTAAAACTGAGGTAACTGTTGATATTTAGATAAATCTCTTTTTATTTTTATTTTTTTTCCTCCCTTTTATTGTTTTTGTCATACAATGCCATGATATCACCATGGGTTTACATATGCTCCCCCTCCAGAAACCCCTCCCTCCCCCTCCCTCCTCCCTCCCCCCTCCCCCCGGGAAATCTCGATTCACCAGCCCCGAGAATCAATCCTGGGCTGGCGATTGATTAGACATATGATAATTAACATGTTTCAATGCCATTCTCCCATATCATCCCACCCTTTCCCTCATTCACAGAGTCCACGAGTCTATTCTATACATCTGCGTTCCTTTTGCTGTCTCGCATGCTGGGTTCTTGTTACCGTCTTTCTAAATTCCATATATATGTGTTAATATACAGTATTGTTGTTTTTGCTTCTGGCTTACTTAACTCTGGATAATGGGCTCCAGTTTGGTCCATCTGAATAGAATTGAATCAAATGAATTTTTTTTTAATGCTGAGTAATATTCCGTTGTGTATATGTACCACAGTTTTCTTATCCATTCATCAGTTGATGGGCATCTAGGTTGCTTCCATGTCCTGGCTATTGTAAATAAAGCAGCGATGAACATTGGGGTACACGTGGCTCTTTCAATTCTGGTTTCCTCGGTGTATATGCCCAGCAGTGGGATTGCTGGGTCATATGGCAGGACTATTTGCAGCTTTTTAAGGAACCTCCACACTGTTTTCCATAGTGGCTGTACTAGTTTACATTCCCACCAACAGTGTGAGAGAGTTCCCTTTTCTCCACATCCTCTCCAGCATTTATTGCTTGTAGACTTTTGGATTACACCCATTCTGACTGGTGTAAAGTGATACCTCATTGTGGTTTTGGTTTGCATTTCTCTGATAATGAGTGGTGGTGAGCATCTTTTCATGTGTTTGTTAGCCCTTTTTATGTCTTCTTTGGAGAAATGTCTGTTAAGTTCTTTGGCCCACTTTTTAATTGGGTCGTTTATTTTTCTAGAATGGAGCTGCAGGAGTTGTTTGTATATTTTTGAGATTAATTGTTTGTCCATTGCTTCATTGGCTATTATTTTCTCCCATTCTGAAGGCTGTCTTTTCACCTTGCTTATAGTTTCCTTTGTTGTGCAGAAGCTTTTAATTTTAATTAGGTCCCATTTGTTTATTCGTGCTTTTATTTCCAGTATTCTGGGCGGCGGGTCATGGAGGATCCCGCTTTGGTTTATGTCAGAGAGTGTTTTGCCTATGTCATCCTCTAGGAGTTTTATAGTTTCTGGTCTTATGATTAGATCTTTGATCCATTTTGAGTTTATCTTTGTGTATGGTGTTAGAAAGTGTTCTAGTTTCATTCTTTTACAAGTGGCTGTCCAGTTTTCCCAGCACCACTTGTTAAAGAGGTTATCTTTTCTCCATTGTATATTCTTCCCTCCTTTGTCAAAGATAAGGTGTCCATAGACGCGTGGATTTATCTCTGGGCTTTCTATTCTGTTCCATTGATCTATATTTCTGTCTTTGTGCCAGTACCATACTGTCTTAATGACTGTGGATTTGTAGTATAGCCTAAAGTCAGGTAGGTTGATTCCGCCCGTTCCATTCTTCTTTCTCAAGATTGCTTTGGCTATACGAGGTTTTTTGTATTTCCATACAAATTGGGAAATTATTTGTTCTAATTCTTTAAAGAAGACCTCTGGTAGCTTGATAGGAATTGCATTGAATCTATAGATTGCTTTGGGTAGTATACTCATTTTCACTATATTGATTCTTCCAATCCACGAACACGGCACATTTCTCCATCTGTTTGTGTCCTCTTTGATTTCTTTCATCAGTGTTTTATAGTTTTCTATATACAAGTCTTTTGTTTCTTTAGGTAGAAATACTCCTAAGTATTTTATTCTTTTTGTTTCGATGGTGAATGGAATTGTTTCCTTAATTTCTCTTTCTGATTTCTCACTGTTAGTGTATAGGAATGCCAGGGATTTCTGTGTGTTGATTTTGTATCCTGAAACTTTGCTATATTCACTGATTAGTTCTAGTAATTTTCTTGTAGAGTCTAGGGTTTTCAATATAGAGGATCATGTCATCTGCAAACAGAGAGAGTTTTACTTCTTCTTTTCCAATCTGGATTCCTTTAATTTCTTTATCTGCTCTGATTGCTGTGGCCAAGACTTCCAAAACTATGTTGAAAAGTAGTGGTGAGAGTGGGCACCCTTGTCTTGTTCCTGATTTCAGGGGGAATGCTTTCAACTTTTCACCATTGAGGATAATGTTTGCTGTGGGTTTGTCATATATAGCTTTTATTATGTTGAGGTATGTTCCTTCTATTCCTGCTTTTTGGAGGGTTTGTATCATAAATGGATGTTGAATTTTGTCAAAGGCTTTCTCTGCATCTATTGAGATAATCATGTGATTTTTATTTTTCAATTTGTTAATGTGGTGTATTACATTGATTGATTTACGAATATTGAAGAATCCTTGCATCCCTGGGATAAAGCCTACTTGATCATGATGTATGATCTTTTTGATGTGTTGTTGGATTCTATTTGCTAGAATTTTGTTGAGGATTTTTGCATCTAAGTTCATCAGTGATATTGGCCTGTAGTTTTCTTTTTTTGTGGCATCTTTGTCGGGTTTTGGAATTAGGGTGATGGTGGCCTCATAGAATGAGTTTGGAAGTTTACCTTCCTCTGCAATTTTCTGGAAGAGTTTGAGTAGAATAGGTGTTAGCTCTTCTCTAAATTTTTGGTAGAATTCAGCTGTGAAGCCATCTGGTCCTGGGCTCTTGTTTTTTGGAAGATTTCTGATTACGGTTTCAATTTCCGTGCTTGTGATGGGTCTATTAATATTATCTATCTCTTCTTGGTTTAGTCTTGGAAAGTTGTACTTTTCTAGGAATTTGTCCATTTCATCCAAGTTGTTCAGTGTATTTGCATATAGTTGCTGATAATAGTCTCTTATGATCCTTTGTATTTCTGTGTTTTCTGTTGTGATCTCTCCGTTTTCATTTCTAATTCTGTTGATTTGGTTCTTCTCCCTTTGTTTCTTGATGAGTCTGGCTAATGGTTTGTCAATTTTATTGATCTTCTCAAAGAACCAGCTTTTGGCTTGGTTGATTTTTGCTATGGTCTCTTTTGTTTCCTTTGCATTTATTTCTGCCCTGATCTTTAAGATTTCTTTCCTTCTCTAGACCTGGGCTTCTGCATCTCTTCCCTTTCTAGTTGCTTTAGGTGTAAAGTAAGGTCTAGATAAATCTCTTTTTAATGCAAATATGGGGCTTCCTAAAGTGTCCCTTTAAAATTTTTCATCAAAACAATATTGATAGAGTAAAAAACACTTGATTTTGTTTTTTAGCTCTGTGTTTTAACTTTGACTTTGCCTTTAAAGATGAGAAAGTTAGACTTTCCCCTCCCATTTCTATCTTTGTATTATTGCATTGTGATTGTAATATCATCAAGTTATATTTGCATTCTTTTCCATAACCGTAACTTTTATAGTCCTGAGTGATTTACTTTGATTCTCCTTTTTGTTAATTGGATAAACAGCTCTTGTGTTTTATATACTTCAGCTCTTTCATACTGTCCTGTATAGTAACTATATGGTTATATGTGGCTCCTGAATACTTGAAATGAGTCTAGTGTGACTAAAAAAACTGAATTGTACATTTTATTTAATCTTAGTTAAATTAATTTAAATAGCTTTATGTGGCTAATGGCTGCTATATTGGATAAAAACTTTATCTTTAATGTTTTTATATATTTTCATATCTTTTATATCTCTATATCAAATGTATAAAATCTTGGAACACAAGTTTTCCTAAGAAATTTGTATGCGTCATGTATTACTGTGAAAAATTTTAAGGCTATTCTGAGTTTTTCTTCCTTATTTGATAATATTTAACATCTTGAGAGATCCCAGGGGTAGGTGGAGGAGGCTGCCTAGAGCAGTTATAGTGGGCAGGATCCATGATATTTTGAACTATTGTTCATATATTACCAACCAGTGGTTGCATGTCCTCATGGATATGTCAACTTAGGAAAGTTATCCTATTGCAAGTTATTGGTTATTATCCCAGTTTCACAAAAGAGAAATTTGGAGAAGTTAAATAATTTTTCTAATGTTACATTGATAGTAGATGGCAGAAATAGGATATGAATCCGAGTTTGTTACTGTTACTTCCACCACTCTAGTGATTTAATTTTTTCAGCAGCAAAAATTCTTTCCTAAACATTAAATTTTGTGTAGAATTCTAAAATACAGTTATTTAAAATTACTTATAATTCTATAATATTTTAAATCCCAATTTTAAAACATTAAGTATTAAAAAGCCAATTTATGAGAATACTGAAGCTGTATTAATCAACACCAAAACTTAAAATCTGAGCTTATAACTAACATTTGTAGCTTTACATTACTCAGCATCCAACTTATTTCTATCTAGTTTAGTTTACCATGTCATGGAATCATGACTAATGCAGATACATGGTTGTAATGGTCACTGTTTTTAGTGGCATGCATTTAGCTGAGGACATTCTTCTATTAAACTGATCCAGAAACTTAAAAGAGAAGCAGTAGAAAAAGTCTCTGGCTTCAAAATTGAGTCATAACCACATCTAATAAGTGCTTGCTTTTCTAAACGTCAATAGAAAGGTCAACGACAAACTTACAGCAAACATCAAAGCTATCTGTAGAATGCTACATGTCACTGGTTTAATTATAATTGAATAAGTTACTGCTGAGGTATGCCAAGGGCTTGAGCCAAATAGACATGTGTGAATCTTTCCTGGTACATGACAGAGCAGACATTCCATGATGTAGTAGATATTCACCTAGGTGCTATTGCATGAGTAAGTTTTTTTTAAAAGATGATAATTGACCTATAACTTTTCTGACTAATGATATATTTATTAGTTCACAAAAATGCATAGTCAGGGAGGCTCCCTTCTGATATATGTAAAAAATAAAAAATAGGTTAACCCAGCAGCATGAGTTAAATTTTTGTGATCTTCTGTATCATATAACTTAATGATTACATATTAAATTCTGTATCTTATTTTCTTAAATACAGTTTAAATTATTTGAATGTGATTGAAAAGCTATTTGAACAAAATAACCCATAGAACACTATTGTATACAGTTGACACAGTTTCATAGCCTCACTATCAAGTCTTATAAACCTTTATAGTTGCAACTATTTATGTCTGGATAGCATCTATCAAAAACATTGCCATAGGCTTTCATTATTTTGTTCCTAAACTCATTATTTATATTATTTCTTTTGTGGCCAAGGTAAAAATGGTAGTCCACTTGGACCTGCTTACTCTGACTTGGCAAAGAGTGAAAAAGGATCACTTTTCCTGATGTAGATCTTGTAGACCTTGAAGCTAGAGGTATTTGTGCATGTTATAAAAAACTATTATAATTTACTAGAGCCAGTGGCCCAGAAAGTGGTCTAGGCTGATTGTATTGCATCTTAACAAAAATCTTGTGTAGAGATCCTGGTCAGCTCTAGAGTTGGTCAGGTCTTGGTCATCTGGTCAGCTCTTGCTGGGGAGGGTGCCTGATTTTTCTTTTTTACTATAATGAATCACCTTTTGGCAACTCTGGAAAGAAATTCTAGAAGTGGATATTCCTCTCCTCTGATTTCTTTTTTCTTTAGTTGAAATTCCATGCTTCTGAGGTTCTTCATCTGAGTTCTAGTCTTGGCTAATTCTTATCTCTTTTACAAAAGTAAGACTAGTCTGTGCAGTCAATCACAGGGAACAGGGATCAGATATGTGCAGACAATAAAATTTGAAGGATACAGAAGGTGAATCACACACCTTAACTTTTGTGTGTGTGTGTGTGTATGTGTGTGTGAGCAGACTTGCTCTTCTAAAGTTAGAAACAGTCTAACTATTGGTCAAGATTATGAAATTCTTTTCCAAAATATGGGAAGAGAAAGTTATCAAGGTAGAAGGGAGTTAATATCCCTTAAAGATGCCTCCATGTAAAATATGAGATATAGATTAGTTTCATTGAATGAATGAAGGTAGGGATCTTGGAGGAACTGTAGTTCACCTTCATGGGTAGATGGGGAAAGTGAGGAATGGGGAGGTGCAATGGATTGTCTAAGGCCAAGTGAGTGCCAGCTCAACTTTCACTTGTATACTTACTATTCAGGCAGACATTATCCTTGACTCTGCAAAGCAGATATGGTCCATAATCCCAAGATGCTGATTACATAGTGTGGGAGCAGGCACTTGAACAGAAATTTTAGTACAGTGCACTATAAGGATAGAAAAGATTTACCTAAAGTAATTTTTTCACTTTGTTTAATTTCCTAAGGATCTGCTTTGTAACTGGCTCTGCACCTATAATTCCCAGCCAAATTGCCATACATTTATATGTATGATTATTTTATTACTCAGAAGACCTCTTAAGGTAGATACTATTATTTGCCCCCTTTTATGGATAAGTAAACTAAGGCTAGGGAAAACAAGCTGTTTGTCTGCAACAGTTTTGTTTTATAACATCCTAAAATAAAAGCATGTGACAGATTCAAATTCAAACAAAATCCCCCAAACCAAAAAATTTTAAAGAGAATGAGAAGACAAGTCACCGACTTGGAGAAAATATTCGCAAAACACACATATGACAATGGATTGTTGTCTAAATATACAAAGAACTCTTCAAACTCAACAATAAGAAAATGAACAACTCGATTGAAAAAATAGGCAAAAGATTCTTCAGCAAAGAAAACGACAGATGAGCATGTGAAGACATGCTCAATATCATATGTCCTTAGAGGATTATAAGTGAAAGCAATGACATATCACTACTCAGCTATTAGAATGACCCAAATACAAAAGCACTGACAGCACTAAGTACTGGGAAGCTTGTAGACCAACAAAAATTCTCACTCATTGCTACTGGGAATTCAAAATGGTACTGTCGCTGTGAAGGTCAGTGAGGCAGTTTCTTATGATTCAGCAATAACACTCCTTGGATATTTACTCAAGGATGTTGAAAATGTGTATGCATGGAAAAACCTGCTTATGGAGGTGTGAAGCAGCTTTACTCATATTTCAGTAAACTTGGAAACAACCAAGATGTCCTTAAAGTATGGTACATCCAGACAATGGAACATGATTCAGCACTATAAAACCCCAATCATCCCTGAAAAGACATGAAAGAAACTATTCTATATACTAAAATGGTGGATGCTTGCCACTGTACATTTGCCAAAATCCATGAGTTTTGCTGAGTTGGACATGACTGTGCAACTAAACATGCAGCAATGTGTAGAGTGTACAAGAACAAGAGTGAACCCTAATATAAACTATGAACTGTGGGTGATAATGATGTCCCAGTGTAAGTTCACTGATTGCAACAAACAGCACTTTGGTGAGAGTGCTGCCCCACTACCAACGTAGTGGGGAGGCTATGCCTGTGTGTGGGCAGGGCATGTATGGGAACTCTCAGTACATTTCACTCAGTTTTGCTGTGAACCTAAAACTTCCCTGAAAAAATAGTCAATTAAAAAATACTGTTAGGCTTCTTTGCCCAATTCAGGATTAATTGAGAAGGTTGGCCTAGCAAATGATTGGCCCCTGATTTATTATTTTTTTTGATCCATATTGGTGGGTAATGTTTTACTCAGTAGAGCTCTAGGTAACCTTGAACCTTCTTATCAGAAGAAACTAAGGAAAAAACCTTCAACCAAGAAGAGAAAGCTTATGTAGCTTACACATTTTTTTACTTCATTAACTATCACTGTATTACATTTCCTCATTTGAAATGTATTGTTAATGGCCTTTTCCTTCCCACAGTTGAGGGTGGGCAGATGATTACTAGGTCATACTGACTTTGAATGGGGCATACATTATGGGAAGACCCCACTGAGTTTATTATTAATCCCTATATATAATAGGAAACAAAACAAAATCCTCTACACAACCCTGATCCTTTGTTTCTTGTTTGTTGTGGTGTGCCACTGCCTGACCTGATGTAAATGCCAAGGTCACAGCCCCTTTTTTGAATTTAACATTGCAGACATAAATTGTTTGTCCATTTATAAATAAAATAAAATGTGGGAGATGATGGAGCTTGAGATAGCATATTGTCTGAAACTCTTGGATCTCGTTCTTACACAGATGTGCCAAAGCTAAATGTTTGGCAAAGTATAAATTGAACTGGGTGTTAAGGTTGTTCATAGCCCTCTCGGGGCAAGTGGGCTGGGTACTTGGCTGTGAATGCCTCAAAGCATTAGAAAATGGCAGTTGCCTGAGACTTTTTATGCTTTTTCCTGAAACATCTCTCTTCCCAGTTCCCTAGTATAACCATTGAGATTGATTTGGATTAGCTAGGAGTGTTACTGGTTGGAAGGAAAAAAAAAAAACCTTTAGAAACTGACATATTCAGGGACTTCCCTGGTGTTGCAGTGGTTAAGAATCCATTTGCCAATGCAGGGGACATGGGTTCAGTCCCTACTCTATGAAGATTCCACCTACCGTGGAGCAACTGAGTCCATGTGCCACAACTGCTGACTGCCATGCACCCTAGAGCCCATGCCTTGCAACAAAAAAGCCATTGCAAAGAGAAGCCAGTGCACTGCTGACTAGAGGTTAGCTCCCACTTGCTGCAACTTGAGAAAGACCGTGCACAGCAACAAAGACCCAGCACAGCCAAAAATAAAATAAAAAAAAATCTCTACAAAATAAATTGACGTATTCAAATACTGCATAAAGAGGTGACTTTTGTTTTCTTTGCAGGGACAGATACAGAGAAAGCAAAATTTATTTCTCATTAAAGTTTACTTTTCCAATTTTATTCAGTTTGGAAATGCCAAGAGGCTTTTGAAGATTAAATATGACATTGGATGTGCTACTTCTTTTTATGTGCACATTGGTTTTTCCATGGGATTAGAGCAGGACATGCAACTTTATGAGTGAGTGTTAATTGGCCATTGAACAAGAATGGTGTAGAAGTGACTTGAGAGATAATCTTGTATCATGAAAAGTGTGGTAGTGCCTAAAGACTCAAGTGCTGCCTCTGGTTCTGCTACTAATTAGGGTTCTCTGAGTGGGACACTTGAATTTCATAGTCTCTGATGCCTTTTTTGTGAAATCTATGAAGAGAGGAAGGTTGAGTAGTGTTAGCATATGGCTACCAAGATTGCTCTTCTTTCTAACTTTTTATAGTTCTGTGAATATGAGCTGGGACATGAGGGGTCGGCTTTGGATGTTCTTTGCAAAATTTCACCTACAATCTTCTGTCCACTTCATGGAGGGAATCTCCAAGAGATAGTGACCTTCCTCTCTCTGCCCTCTACTACAGAACAAACAGACCACACTAGAATTCTGACTCTCCAGCCCTTGGTATTTTGTAGTTGAAAGAGATCTTCTGCATGTATTATCCTCTCAAAATTCTCTAAGATGGGTACTGCTATTGACCAGAGCTTAAAAGTGAGGAAACTATCTCAGAGGCAAAGAATGCTTACCCAAACAATTATAAAATCATCCCAGGCTGTCATGAACTGGTAGTGAAGTGTAGCCTTGGGAATAGAAAAGACTGGTTTTGAATCCTGACTCTGTCATGTTTTCTTTCTGTAATCTTGGGCAGATTGCTTTATCTCAGTTTCTGCACTTATATAAAGGCAATCTTAATACTCAAAAGAATGTTTTCATGTAATGTGTATGTGGTGGCAAAGGAATGTTTTTATATAATGTATGAAAATTGCATTGCACAATACCATTCATGGAGTAAATATTTAAAAATGATAGCTCTGATTATTATTTTATTACTAAGTAATGTTATTATGAAGGCTCCAGGCCTTCTGATTCATGATCTTCCTACTATACCCAGCATCAGTTGGGAGCAGACATTTTAATGATCATGATCACTTTAATGTTTGGAGATCAGTTTCTCTAAAAATGTCAATTTATGGCCAAAAAGATTCTATATGAATCAGTACCTGCTGGGAGGGCTTCATTTTCTTGCTACTTAATGGAATGAAAATGGGCCGTACAAACACATGAAAAGATGCTCAACATCATTCATTATCAGAGAAATGCAAATCAAAACCACAATGAGGTACCACTTTACACCAGTCAGAATGGCTGCAATCCAAAAATCTACAAGCAATAAACGCTGGAGAGGATGTGGAGGAAAGGGAACTCTCTTACACTGTTGGTGGGAATGCAAACTAGTACAGCCACTATGGAAAACAGCGTGGAGATTCCTTAAAAAACTGCAAGTAGACCTGCCATATGACCCAGCAATCCCACTGCTGGGCATACATACCAAGGAAACCAGAATTGAAAGAGACACATGTACCCCAATGTTCATCACTGCATTGTTTACAATAGCCAGGACATGGAAGCAACCTAGATGCCCATCAACTGACGAATGGATAAGAAAGCTGTGGTACATATACACAATGGAATATTACTCAGCATTAAAAAAAAATTCATTTGAAGCAATTCTACTCAGATGGACGAAACTGGAGCCCATTATCCAGAGTGAAGTAAGCCAGAAGCAAAAACAACAATACAGTATATTAACGCATATATATGGAATTTAGAAAGACGGTAACGAGAACCCAACATGGGAGACAACAAAAGGAACGCAGATGTATAGAACAGACTCGTGGACTCTGTGGAGGAGGGCAAGGGTGGGATGATATGGGAGAATGGCATTGCAACATGTTAATTATCATATGTGAAATCAATCGCCAGCCCAGGATTGATGCTCGGGGCTGGTGCACCAAGATGTCCCACGGGGAGGGAATTGGGAGGGAGGAGGGAGGGGGGTTCTGGAGGGGGAGCATATGTAAACCCATGGCGGCTTCATGTCATTGTATGACAAAACCAACACAATAAAGTAAAGAAAATTAAAAAAAAAAAAAAAGAACTGGAGTCATCTTTTCCACACTTTCAAAGGAAAACAAAAGCAAGCAATATCAATGCCCAGTTTTTTTTAAAACAAGTTTTCCTTATAAAAATAATGTATCTTATTTTAAATTTTTTTGGAACAACAGTGTAAATAAGGAAGAAATGAAAACATATTCATATGGTTCTATCTCTTATAAACAAATGCTTCTCACTTAATGTTATAATTTGTTTTCTTTGCAGGACATTATTGTTATTATCATTCTTACTGGCCACAGTTACTATCAGCTCTGGTATAATAAGTATCCTAAAATATGAAAGTTAATTCCTTCTAATCCTAATTATTAGTGACATTTTCACAGGCTTGAGAGAATGAAGGGAAGTGGGAAACACAGTACAGGATGACTGTCTTGGCAGTTTTTAAAAAAGGTTTAACTTCCTTTCAAAAGGAAAAACCATAAAGTCTGAAAACAAAGCTCAGGTTTTAGAAACCTGATTCTAATCTATTGTTGATTCTGTGTTACCATATTTTCTTTGAGCCTCAGTATTGCAATCAAAAAAAAAAATCACAGAATTGGATCTAGGACTTCCTGAAGATTTATTTTTAATTCCTAAAGTCTCCTGAGGTGTGAGTCTAGAAAGTAGTCCTTATCAATCTCACAGGTCTGTTCAGATTTCAATTCTGTATAGCTGTGGATGCCTCCTGCTATTTGCCAAGTCCTGGCTACCACAGATAACCTTATGGACGCTACATCATTTTGCTATTGTCACAAAACATGCTGCTTGAAAACCATGTCAAACACAGTGGCTAATCTATAAGTATTTATTCTTTTGATCTGTTTTCAGTCGATTGAGGGTTGACTGAAAGAAGCTGATCCTAGTAGGCTGGCTCTGTTGCTCTTGGCTGAACTCACTCAGATGTCGGGGGCGGGGGTCAGTTGGCTAATGTAAGCTGGGCTCAGTCTGGCAGATAGACCTTGCTTTCCAAGTCTCTCACCCTCCTTTTGCTGAAGCCAGTCAGCTAGCAGGGACATGTAATAAAAGCCACAAGAGAGAAGGCCAGCACGGCAAGGGCTTTTCAAGCCTTTGGTCACAACACACCTGCTAACATTTCATTGGCCAAAGAAAGTCATGTGGTCAAACCCAAGGCCAAAGGATACAGAAATATACTTTGCTTATCATATGGTGTAAAAGGGATACATACAAGGAGGGCTGAAGAATCAGGCCACTGATGCAGTCTACTGTGTGTGTGTGTTCAGTTGCTACATCTTGTCCAACTCTTTGCGACCCCTTGGAGCATGCGACCCCATTTGCAGCATGCCAGACCTCCCTGTCCATCACCAACTTCTGGAGTTCACCCAAACTCATGTCCATTGAGTCAGTAATACAATCCAACCATCACATCCTCTGTTGTACCCTTCTCCTCCAGCCAATCTTTCCCAGCATCAGGGACTTTTCAAATGAGTCAGCTCTTCATATCAGGTGGCCAAAGTATTGGAGTTTCAACTTCAACATCAGTTCTTCTAATGAATATTCAGGACTGATTTCCTTTAGGATGGGCTGGTTGGATCTCCTTGCAGTCCAAGGGACTCTCAAGAGTCTTCTCCAACACCACAGTTCAAAAGCATCAATTTAGTGCTCAGCTTTCTTTATAGTCTGTCACATCCATACATGACTACTGGAAAAACCATAGTCTTGACTAGACGGACCTTTGTTGACAAAGTAATGTCTCTGCTTTTTAATATGCTGTCTAGGTTGGTCATAAATTTCCTTCCAAGGAGAAGCACTCAGTTCAGTTCAGTTCAGTCGCTCAGTCATGTCCAACTGTGACCCCATGAACCACAGGATTCCAGGCCTCCCTGTCCATCACCAACTCTCGGAGTCCATTGCAATCCAACCATCTCATCCTCTGGTGTCCCCTTATCCTCCTGCCCTCTATCTTTCTCAGCATCAGGGTCTTTTCAAGTGAGTTAGCTCTTCGCACCAGGTGGCCAGAGTATTGGAGTTTCAATTTCAGCATCAGTCCTTCCAATGAACACCCAGGACTGATGTCCTTTAGGACGGACTGGTTGGATCTTCTTGCAGTCCAGGGAACTCTCAAGAGTCTTCTCCAACACCATAGTTCAAAAAAGATCAAATCAAATCTTTGCTGTGGTATTCCTGGCAGCTTCATCCCTTGTAACCTTGCCTTCTCTTGCTTAACTAAACTGCCATCATTCACTGCCTGACTCTGCTATTGGCAATTGCAGGGTAACAATTAATATCCCAAATTGGTAGCAGCCTTCTTTACTGGGCCTGAGTCCAAAGTGGTCTTTCTGATACTTCTGTCCCACTTTGAGTCTCAACTTCTACACCAGTATGTGTGGAATAATACAGAGAAGACCACACTGAGGCTTCCTGTCAAGCATAAAAAACACAGGGATAGGAGGTAATCAGTTCAGTTCAAATCAGTTCAGTTGCTCAGTCGTGTCCGACTCTTTACAACCCCATGGGTTGACCACAGCACACCAGGCCTCCCTGTCCATCACCAACTCCTGGATTCACCCAAACTGATGTCCGTTCAGTCAGTAATACCATCCAGCCATCTCATCCTCTGTTGTCCCCTTCTCCTCCTGCCCTCAATCTTTTCCAGCATCAGGCTCTTTTCAAATGAGTCAGCTCTTCGCATCAGGCGGCCAAAGTATTGGAGTTTCAGCTTCAACATCTGTCCTTCCAGTGAATAACAAGGACTGATCTCCTTTGGGATGGGCTGGTTGGATCTCCTTGCAGTCCAAGGGACTCTCAAGAGTCTTCTCCAATACCACAATACAAAAGCATCTTGTACATCTTGTACAAAAGCATGATGTATATCTTGTACATCAGTACAAAAGCGGCTTTCTTTATAGTCCAACTCTCACATTCATACATGACTACTGGAAAAACCATAGCTTTGACTAGACACACCTTTGTTGGCAAAGTAATGTCTCTCTTTAATATGCAATCTAGGTTGGTCATAACTTTCCTTCCAAGGAGTGTCTTTTAATTTCATGGCTGCAGTCTCCATCTGCAGTGATTTTTGAGCCCCCCAAAATAAAGTCTGCCACTGTTTCCCCATCTATTTGCCATGAAGTGATGGGACTGGATGCCATGATCTTAGTTTTCTGAATGTTGAGCTTTAAGCCAACTTTTTCACTCTACCCTTTCACTTTCATCAAGAGGCTCTTTAGTCTACTTCACTTTCTGCCATAAGGAAGGTGTCATCTATATATCTAAGGTTATTGATATTTCTCCCTGCAATCTTGGTTCCAGCTAGTGCTTCATCCAGCCCAGGTTTCTCAGGATGTACTCTGCCTATAAATTAAATAAGCTGGGTGACAATATACAGCCTTGACGTACTCCTTTCCAGATTTGGAACCAGTCTGTTCTTCCATGTCCAGTTCTAACTGTTTCTTCCTGACCTGCATACAGGTTTCTCAAGAAGCAGCTCAGGTGGTCTGACATTCCCATCTCAGGTGGTCTGACATTCCCATCTCTTTAAGAATTTCCCACAGTTTATTGTGATCCACTCAAAGGCTTTGGCATAGTCAATAAAACAAATAGATGTGTTTTTTAAATTCTTTTGCTTTTTCAATGATCCAGCGGATGTTGGCAGTTTGATCTCTGGTTCCTCTGCCTTTTCTAAAACCACCTTGAACATCTGGAAGTTTATAGTTCACATATTACTGAAGTCTGGCTTGGAGAATTTTGAGCATTACTTTACTAGTGTGTGAGATGAGTGCAATTGTGTGGTAGTTTGAGCATTCTTTGGCATTGCCTTTCTTTTGGATTAGAATGAAAACTGACCTTTTCCAGTCCTGTGACCACTGCTGAGTTTTCCAAATTTGCTGGCATATTGAGTGCAGCACTTTCATAGAATAATCTTTTAGGATTTGAAATAGCTCCACTGAAATTCCATCACCTCCACTAGCTTTATTCGTAGTGATGCTTCCTAAGGCCCACTTGACTTCACATTCCAGGATGTCTGGTTATAGGTGACTGATCACACCATCATGATTATCTGGGTCATGAAGATCTTTTTTGTATAGTTCTTCTGTGTATTCTTGCCACCTCTTCTTAATATCTTCTTCTATTAGGTCCATACCATTTCTGTCCTTTATTGAGCCCATCTTTGCATGAAATGTTCCCTTGGTTATCTCTAACTTCCTTGAAGAGATCTCTAGTCTTTCCCATTGTATTATTTTCCTCTATTTCTTTGCACTGATCACTGAACAAGACTTTCTTATCTCTCCTTGATATTATTTGGAACTCTGCATTCAGATGGGTATATCTTTCCTTTTCTCCTTTGCTTTTCACTTCTCTTCTTTTCACAGCTATTTGTAGGGCCTCCTCAGACAGCCATTTTGCTTTTTTGCATTTCTTTTACTTTGGGATGGTCTTGATCCCTGCCTCCTGTCCAATGTCATGAACCTCTGTCCATAGTTCATCCGGCACTCTGACCAAGCCAAAGTGAAAACAACACCCAGTTGTGGATGCGACTGGTGATGGAAGCAAGGTGTGGTGCTGTAAAGAGCAATATTGCATAGGAAATTGAAATGTTAGGTCCGTGAATCAAGGCAAATTGGAAGTGGTCAAACAGGAGATAGCAAAAGTGAATGTCAACATTCTAGGAATCAGTGAACTAAAATGGACTGGAATTGGTGAATTTAACTCAGATGACCATTATATCTGCTCCTGTGGGCAGGAATCCCTAAGAAGAAATGGAGTAGCCATCATAGTCAATAAAAGTGTCTGAAATGCAGTACTTGGATGCAATCTCAAAATGACAGAATGATCTCTGTTTGTTTCCAAGGCAAACCATTCAAAATCACAATAATCCAAGTCTCTGCCCCAATCAGTAACTCTTAAGAAGCTGAAGTTGAACTGTTCTATGAACATCTACAAGGCCTTATAGAACTAACACCCAAAAAAGATGTCCTTTTCATTATGGAGGACTGGAATGCAAAAGTAGGAAGTCAAGAAACAGCTGAAGTACAGAATGAAGCAGGGCAAAGGCTAATAGAGTTTTGCCAAGAGACCTCACTTGTCATAGCAGATACCCTCTTCTAACAACACAACAGAAGACTCTACATGTGGACATTATCAGATGGTCAACACCGAAATCAGATTGATTATATTCTTTGCATCCAAAATGGAGAACCTCTATACAGTCAGCAAAAATAAGACTGGAAGCTGACTGTGGCTCAGATCATGAACTCCTTATTGCCAAATTCAGACTTAAAATGAAGAAAGTGGGGAAAACCACTAGACTATTCAGGCAGTCAGAGGCATATGCAGATGTTAACTTTGTGTCCAACTGATACATATGTGCCAATAGACATCACTTCAGTGCTATCTCATTAATTACATGAATCATTCAACTTTATAGCTAGAGATGAAGAGGATAAAAGACTGCTTTTTTTTTTAATGGGAGAAGGGCATTGAAACAAGTTAATTATCATCTATCTAATCAATCGCCAGCCCAGGATTGATGCTCGGGGCTGGTGTAGCGAGATTTCCCGGGGGGGAGGGAGGAGGGAGGGGGGTTCTGAAGGGGAAGCATATGTAAACCCATGGTGATATCATGACATTGTATGGCAAAAACAATAAAAAAATTAAAAAAAAAAAAGACTTCTTCTTAATACTTCTAAAAGAGTTAAAGTTATATTCACTGTGGTTGCAGAATTATTGGAGAGGTAGAATAGTAATGTTCTCCTTTGTCAGCGAAGCTCCCCTGGTGGATCAGACAGTAAAGAATCTGCCCACAATGTGGGAGACTTGGGTTCAATCCCTGTGTCGGGAAGATCCCCTGGAGAAGGAAATGGCAGTCCGCTCCAGTATTCTTGCCTGAAGAATTCCATGAACAGAGAAGCCTGGTGAGCTACAGTCCATGGGATCACAAAGAGTTGGACATGACTGAGCAATTAACACTTTCACTTTATTTCAATCTTCTTAGCAGTTTTGTGACTCTTCTAAGATGAAAAGTTTTACATCTTGTTTCTATTTAGCAACTAGTATATATTATTTATTGAAAATGTAACATAAAATGGTATTTGTGATCATATAATATAATGTAATACCTAAAAAAATATACTACTTTCTCATTCTCATTTCGCATTAAAATAGCAGAGCTGAGTTTGCAAAGTTTAGTATCAGCACTTAACATTCCTAACATGAAAATATCTAATGTCATAACTCAGCACAGCTGTATGTTAACTATGCATATTGTATGTCACAGGGAAAAATACAAAAGGAAATAAAGGAAAAGTAGGTAATTGCTTACATGATAGAGGAACATATTATTCTGTCAATCCTTCCTGGAATCGTATTCATGATATCCTGTGTTAGTTATAGCACAGGGAGTCATTGTTAACAGTGAATAACATTACTGGGATGACACCAGTTTAAGTGAAAAAGAAATCTGAGTTCTAACAAACTAGGCATACACACACAACATGAAATATATGTAATGCATTACCATGACCAGTTGTGTCTGTAGTAGTTAACATACTGATACTGATTGGGAGGCTCATCTGTTCATTTGATTGTGACTCATTGTTTAAATCTCGCTAAAGAGTGGAGAGTGCTGGAAAGAGCTAGTTTGTTCTGATTAATGGTACCAAGAGGGAGGTTTCATCTGCTTCTCATATATTTGTAAGAAATAAGCTTCTCTGAGTTTGTATTGACTTTATTATCAGAGATAATCAACAAATGGATTCTAAAAAATTAAGAGGAAATATAAAAGCCTTGAAACCTTTGGCAATTGCTGTGTTAGCACAGAGCCAGTTACTGATAACTTTAACAGTGTTGCTGTCATTGTTTATTTGATAATTTGCTTTCTTCCATAAAGGAATGGAAGAAAACATGGAGCCATGATTGATACATCACTTTCCTTTTTTTTTTATTTATTTTTATTTTATTTTATCTTTTTTTATTGTTTTTGCCATACATTGTCATGATATCACCATGGGTTTACATATGCTTCCCCTCCGGAACCTCCCTCCCTCCTCCCTCCCCCCC
>ML661898.1:4072029-4103726 GCA_007570785.1 Antilocapra americana | reverse complement strand
TTTCATTCTTTTACAAGTGGCTGTCCAGTTTTCCCAGCACCACTTGTTAAATAGGTTGTCTTTTCTCCATTGTATATTCTTGCCTCCTTTGTCAAAGATAAGGTGTCCATAGATGCGTGGATTTATCTCTGGGCTTTCTATTTGATACATCACTTTTCTCTTACACTCAAATTTGTGGGAATTGTCATCTTTTATTCTAATATTTCTAGAATATTCCCTTTTCTCTTTATTCTTTTATCACTGACTTGTTCATCCTTAGTCTAATTCTTGCTCACTTTATCCTTTGCAAGAGCTTTGTAATTGGTTTCCCACCTTTAGTATTGGATGTCCTTCTTTGTAGTTGCCATCAGTGATCTTTTTACCCTTTGAGGCATGAACTCTTCCATGGTGTACTGTCTGTCACTGTGGCAGTGTTTTTCTTTCTTTCTTTTTTTATTGTTTCTGCCATACAATGCCATGATATCACCATGGGTTTACATATGCTCCCCCTCCAGAACCCCCCTCCCTCCTCCCTTCCTCCTCCCTCCCACCGGGAAATCTCGATGCACCAGCCCAGATCATCAATCCTGGGCTGGCGATTGATTACACATATGATAATTAACATCTTTCAATGCCATTATCCCATATCATCCCACCCTTACCCTCATCCACAGAGTCCACGAGTCTATTCTATACATCTGCGTTCCTTTTGCTGTCTCGCATGTTGGGTTCTCATTACTGTCTTTCTAAATTCCATATATATGCGTTAATATACTGTATTGTTGTTTTTGCTTCTGGCTTACTTCACTCTGGATAATGGGCTCCAGTTTCGTCCATCTGAGTAGAACTGCTTCAAATGAATTTTTTTTTAATGCTGAGTAATATTCCTTGTGTATATGTACCACAGCTTTCTTTTCCATTCGTCAGTTGATGGGCATCTAGGTTGCTTCCATGTCCTGGCTATTGTAAACAATGCAGCGATGAACATTGGGGTACACGTGTCTCTTTCAATTCTGGTTTCCTCGGTGTATATGCCCAGCAGTGGGATTGCTGGGTCATATGGCAGGTCTATTTGCAGCTTTATAAGGAACCTCCACACTGTTTTCCATAGTGGCTGTACTAGTTTGCATTCCCACCAACAGTGTAAGAGAGTTCCCTTTTCTCCACATCCTCTCTAGCATTTATTGCTTGTAGATTTTTGGATTGCAGCCATTCTGACTGGTGTAAAGTGATACCTCATTGTGGTTTTGATTTGCATTTCTCTGATAATGAGTGATGTTGAACATCTTTTCATGTGTTTGTTAGCCCTTTTTATGTCTTCTTTGGAGAAATGTCTGTTAAGTTCTTTGGCCCACTTTTTGATTGGGTTGTTTATTTTTCTAGAATGGAGCTGCAGGAGTTGTTTGTATATTTTTGAGATTAATTGTTTGTCCATTGCTTCATTGGCTATTATTTTCTCCCATTCTGAAGGCTGTCTTTTCACCTTGCTTATGGTTTCCTTTGTTGTGCAGAAGCTTTTAATTTTAATTAGGTCCCATTTGTTTATTCGTGTTTTTATTTCCAATATTCTGGGAGGTGGGTCATGGAGTATCCCGCTTTGGTTTATGTCAGAGAGTGTTTTGCCTATATTGTCCTCTAGGAGTTTTATAGTGTCTGGTCTTATGCTTAGATATTTGATCCTTTTTGAGTTTATCTTTGTGTATGGTGTTAGAAAGTGTTCTAGTTTCATTCTTTTACAAGTGGCTGTCGTGAGCTTTAAATTGATATGTAAATTGAACTCAAAGCAGATCATGAAGGATTTTACCCTTTGAGGCATGAACTCTTCCATGGTGTACTGTCTGTCACTGTGGCAGTGTTTTTCAAAGAGAATGTTCAAGGTGAATGGATTGGGCAAAGGAAGAAATGCTAGCACATACAAACACACATAGTTGAAAATAATTAAGAAATAAAGATATATTATCATTTCATATAGAATGACTCTGTCACTCATATTCTGTCTCTGTGTCATGTTTAGATTGAAGTAACCAAAGGAAAGAGGGAATTCTGCAACACAGAGTGGTAGAAAGCAGTGCCTTTGTGAATCTGTTTAACTATATTTATAGGTTATGCCTTCCAATTTTAACCAAATGAAGCACCCACAAAATGGGCAAGTGACTTGCAAAAAAAAATAAGACAGTAGTGTAACTAGAAGTTTGCTTTTGCTTAGTACTTACTCTTTATCAGGTACGTTATGGGCAAATGCAATCAAAATCTAATTAGGTGTGACAAATAGCCGAAAAGAAACAGAAATTATCAAGAAGACTATTTGATAGGAACCTCTCCCACAGTGTAATCATGCCTTGAGATATTAGCTATGAGAGTGATAGGTGTATGTAGCAAGTACAAATTATCCTTATATATGTAATTTTTAAAGCCAGCTTAAAGGTAAATTTCTAGCTCCCCAATGTAGAATGCTAAACTAGTACACTCTAGCCTCTAGGTTCAGTCTAGTCTAATTTATCTTCTGTCCACTGCTTCCCCTCACTGGACTTCCCAGATGTCCCAGATAGCCTGTAGTTTCCTTGACATTTGATGATGTCTCACATCTCCATTTCTGAGCTTTTTCCCTGAATAACACTTTTCTCATTCATCTCCTGTGTCTCTTAATGTCCACAGCCCAGAGGGCTATTTCGGTAGGACATTTTTGTTTATTGTAGTACTTCTCAAAACGTGGCCTGGGGAGATTTAAAATATACCCACTGCTCAGGCGCCACCCCTAGAGAATCTGGTTATTTCAAAAGGTCCCCTAGTAATTCCAAAGTGCAAATTTGATCCTAGCATCGATCATATTGATTTATGGTGATCAGTTCATATGCTTACCTGCTAGATGTAAGCATCCAGAGGGCAAGAGCTGTGTTATTCTTTCCTGTATCCCCAGTTCTTAAGACATTACATGGCTCTTAGTAGATGTACCATAAAATTATTATTGATCAGCAGTTCTCAATACATCAGAATCACCTGGAGCTTTAAAAATATTAAAGTCTGGTGTGACTTAAGCATTATGATTTTTGAAAGCTCCCTATGATTTCAAAGTTGAGATCCAAACTGATCTCAACCAATTGATCAAACTATAAGCATTTTCAGTAACTATTCAAAGCTCAAGTCCCAGCTCTGGTACTGATTAACTATATGACTCTGGATAAGTTAAACTTTCTGAGTCTTTGTTCCCTTACCTTTAAAATATAGGAGTGGGGCCAGAGGAATTGTTAAAGACATTACAAACCTATAATTTGATTGTTACTCTGTGTATCACCATCTAAAAATTATATTTTTAAATATATAAGTGGAATTTATTTCTTTAATTACCATAAATTTCAGAACTTTAGTTTTGAAAGGAAATTTTATTAAAAATATTTCATACTTCCCTCACTTCTTAAACAGAACTCTGAATGTAATTTGACTTTCTTTTTGATATTTTAGCATCAGTTCAGTTCAGTTCAGTCACTCAGTCGTGTCCGACTCTTTGTGACTCCATGAAACCGCAGCACACCAGGGCTCCCTGTCCATCATCAACTCCCAGAGTCCACCAAAACGCATGTCCATCAAGTCGGTGATGCCATCCAGCCATCTCATCCTCTGTTTTCCCCTTCTGCTCCTTCCCCCATTCCTTCCTAGCATCAGGGTCTTTTCCAATGAGTCAGCTATTTGCATGAGGTGGCCAAAGTATTGGAACACCCAGGACTGATCTCCTTTAGGATGGACTGGTTGGATCTCCTTGCAGTCCAAGGGACTCTCAAGAGTCTTCTCCAACACCATAGTTCAAAAGCATCAATTCTTCGGCACTCAGCCTTTTTCACTGTCCAACTCTCAAAACCATACATGACTACTAGAAAAACCATAGCCTTGACTAGATGGACCTTTGTTGGCAAAGTAATGTCTCTGCTTTTCAATATGCTATCCAGGTTGGCCATAACTTTCCTTCCAAGGAGTAGGCGTTTTTTATTTCCTGGCTGCAATCACCATCTGCAGTGATTTTTCAGCCTCCCTAAATTAAGTCTGACACTGTTTCCCCATCTATTTCCTATGAAGTGATGAGATCAGATGCCTTGATCTTAGTTTTCTGAATGTTGGGCTTTAAGCCAACTTTTTCACTCTCCTCTCTTTCACTTTCATCAAGAGGCTTTTTAGTTCCTCTTCACTTTCTGCCCTAAGGGTGGTGTCGTCTGCATATCTGAGGTTAGCAATTTTTCACCCAGAAATCTTGATTCCAGCTTGTGATTCTTCCATCCCAGTGTTTCTCATGATGTACTCTGCATATAAGTTAAATAAGCAGGGTGACAATAAACAGTGTTGACGTACTCCTTTTCCTATATGGAACCAGTCTGTGTTCCATGTCCAGTTCTAACTGTTGCTTCCTGACCTGCATACAGGTTTCTCAAGAGACAGGTCAGATGTTTAGCATCATTAATATACAATTCCCTATTGTACTGTTTTCTTATATAGTATTAGCTTTAAGTGCCATTGAACTATGCAGTTTATTTGCCCCATACTGAATGGTTCCAAACTGCTATAATTTCACTCACATGTGACTTTATTTTTTCCTTACCACCAAATTGTTCACTGGTACTTCATACTGCTTCATTGTACGTGCCCTGCACTTCCAGTCTCACAGTTTCAACTTGCTGACTGTAATGTATCATAGGCTCAGAAGAGAGACATATGGTTAAAGTAATAGCATAACAGAACCATTTAATCACTATGAAGAGTAAGGGAGTTGAAGTAAGACCGAAGTTCAAATTGTATTAACTCCTGTGTGCTTTGGTATCCTCATCTGCCAAATGGAGATAATAGTGATGATATTCAGATCAAAGGTTTTGAGATACGGCTTGCAACATGCTCGGGTAATACCCTGCAGTACTAAATACATTTTAGCAACAACAATTAGTAATGATACCTAACGTTTATTAAATGATCACTATGTTACAGTTACTGTCCCAGACACTTTATATAGATCAACACCTACAAAAGCCCTATGAGGCTGTGTTTCCCATTAATCCCATTTAACCTACTAGTAAAGAAAGATCAGAGTGGTGAAGTAACTTGTCCCAGGTTGCACACTTTGGTTCACTGGGATTAAACACTGGGCTGGCCGTCACATGTGGGGAAGGTGCTTTTTCCACCACTTTGTGCCTTCCTCAGCGCTCAATGCAAAGAAATAGAGGAAAACAATAGAATGGGAAAAAATAGAGATCTCTCCAAGAAAATTAGAGATACCAGGGGAACATTTCATGCAGAGATCGACTTAATAAAGAGTAGAATGGTATGGACCTAACAGAAGAAGAAGATATTAAGAAGAGGTGGCAAGAATACACAGAACTGTACAAAAAAGATCTTCATGACCCAGATAATCATGATGGTGTGATCAGTCACCTATAACCAGACATCCTGGAGTGTGAAATCAAGTGGGCCTTAGGAAGCATGACTACAAACAAAGCTAGTGGAGGTGATGGAATTCTAGTTGTACTATTTCAAATCCTGAAAGATGATGCTGTTAAAGTGCTGCACTCAATATGCCAGCAAATTTGGAAAACTTAGCAGTGGCCACAGGACTGGAAAAGGTCAGTTTTCATTCTAATCCAAAAGAAAGGCAATGCCAAAAAATGCTCAAACTACCGCACAATTACACTCATCTCATACACTAGTAAAGTAATGCTTAAAATTCTCCAAGCCAGGCTTCAATAATACATGAACCGTGAACTTCCAGATGTTCAAGGTGGTTTTAGAAAAGGCAGAGGAACCAGAGATCAAATTGCCAACATCCTCTGGATCATTGAAATAGCAGGAAAGTTGCAGAAATACCTCTATTTCTGCTTTTTGACTGTGCCAAAGCCTTTGACTGTGTGGATCACAATAAATTGTGGAATATTCTTAAAGAGATGGGAATACCAGACCACCTCACCTGCCTCTTGAAAAATCCATATGCAGGTCAGGAAGCAGTAGTTAGAACTGGACATGGACTAACAGACTGGTTCCAAATAGGAAAAGTAGTATGTCAAAGCTGTATATTGTCATCCTACTTATTAGCTTATATGCAGAGTACATCAAGAAAAATGCTGGACTGGAGGAAGCACAGGTTGGAATCAAGATTGCTGGGACAAATGTCAGTAACCTCAGATAAGCAGATGACACCACCCTAATGGTAGAGTGAAGAAGAACTAAAGAGCCTCTTGATGAAAGTGAAAGAGGAGAGTTAAAAATTTGGCTTAAAGCTCAACATTCAGAAAACTAAGATCATGGCATCTAGTCCCATCACTTCATGGCAAATAGAGGGGGAAACAGTTGAAATAGTGGCTGACTTTATTTTTTCGGGCTCCAAAATCACTGCATATGGTGACTGCAGCCATGAAATTAAAAGACACTTGCTCCTTGGCAGAAGTTATGACCAACCTAGACAGCATATTAAAAAGCAAAGATAATACTTTGCCAACAAAGGTCTGTCTAGTCAAGGTTATGGTTTTTCCAGTGGTCAAGTATGGATGTGAGAGTTGGACTATAAAGAAAGCTGAGCACCGAGGAATTGATGCTTTTGAACTGTGGTTTTGGAGAAGACTCTTGAGAGTCCCTTGGACTGCAAGGAGATCAAACCAGTCCATCTAAAGGAGATCAATCCTGGGTGTTCTTTGGAAGGTCTGATGTTGAAGGTGAAACTCCAATACTTTGGCCACTTGATGCGAGGAAACTACTCATTTGTAAAGACCCTGATGCTGGGAAAGATTGAGGGCAGGAGAAGAAGGGGTCGACAGAGGATGAGATGGTTGGATGGCATCAGTGACTTAATGGACATGGGTTTTGTTGGACTGAGAGTTGGTGATGGATGGGGAGGCCTGGCCTGCTGCCATTCATTGTGTCACGAAGAGTCAGACACAACTGAGCGACTGAACTGAACTGTGTCTTCAACCAGGATTCAACAGGGCTGGTGGACTCTCCTTTATCTTTCATCTTCCTTAGGGCTATTGTTTTAGTTTACTTTTAAAAACTCAAAATCATCATTTTACAGAGATTTTCAAGGCAGGGTCTGTGTTTAGTCATATCTCTAACCTCAAGAACTAGAACATTGTCCAGTTTATACTGTTTTGAATGAGAAGAAACTTTTAAGTTAAAGTCAGTTTCCAAATATGTTTTTCCTGTATTCTAACTAATTATTCCACAGCTCACCAGGTCTTGGCATTGCAAGAGGTTGAGGAAAGTTGTGATTCCAGAAAGAAATCTTCTGTCAGGAAGCAATGTCATTCACATTTTCCACTGTGGGATTCCACTACTGCTCTACAAGACAGTGAACAAATCTGGGAGTAGGAGAATGTTTCTGATAGGTGTTTTGATAGGCCTTGATCCTTTGGCCAGGGAAGACAGGAGAGGGAAAATTGTGAAGCCACTATTCAAGAATGTATCATATTTTAGACTTGTTGTGTAAAATTCCAAGTGAACCCAGACATATGATATAGAATAGTTTGCAGCTGGACTTATGAATGACAGCAATATATGGTCAGCTATTTTTTGGGGGGATGAGTAGTCCTCTTGATTTATCAACCCAGAGCCTGATAACATTCTCTACCTGTCCTTTCAGTTGGAAAGCTGGCAAAGCGGAAAGGACTCCTTCATGGACTCCCTATAGGGAGCTGTGAGTCAGGATGGAACAGGCAACATTATCAGAAAGTGACCTTTGAGGAGTGATATGCTCAATTTTTCTTCCCTTGGCATTCTCCCTTTCTGCTCTTCTTCCTCTTCCCTTTTTTTTCTCACTTCCTCCTTCTGTTCCTCCTTCTTACTTTCCTGCCAAAATAATTACAGGCAAAAGCTTCTTGAATGCAGTGACAGGTTAAAATTTTAAACCCTCAAGAGTCAGATAAGTGTAGAACTGAAAGCCTTTAGGGGGACCTTAACTTTTCCATTTTTATATCATATTGTAAGCTCTTCATTTAATAGTATAATTTGTAATCACATAAAACATGGGAAATTTTGCTATGCCAACCTCTGGCTTCCCTTGTGGCTTAGCTGGTAAAGAATCTGCCAGCAATGCAGGAGACCTGGGTTTGATCCCTGGGTTGGGAAGATCCCCTGGAGAAGGGAAAGGCTACCCACTCCAGTATTCTGGCATGGAGAATTCTATGGACTTTATAGTCCATGGGGTTGCAAAGAGTCAGACATGACTGAAGGACTTTCACTTTCAATTTCTAGCTTCAGTTTTACTGACTTGGTTGGTGATTCTAAATGTTGTAACCTTTAGAAATGCATATATTTAGTATTTAGCAGTCCATATCACTGGCAGATTAAATTACTTATTACTCACAATCTTCTCACCTCTATACTCTTCCTGATATATAATAAACTTGGAAAAATTTAATGAGGATACATCTATAAAGATAAGAATAACTAACTCCAATTGTGCTATTCCCCTTTGTTTAACTTATATGTGGTCTAATGAAAGTGTATTTCACTTTAATTTTAGTCACAGGAAGCCATGACTCAACCACTGTTAATGATTCTGTTTAGAATTAGTTCCAAAAAGACCCCTTGTCCATTGAGTACACTAAGGTCCTTGGTTAATGTGTCCTTACTCTTTTTCCTGTGACTTTGTATCCTGTTCTCTAATGGTGGACTTGATCATGTGATTTACCTTGGTCAGTGATTTGCTTTAGCAATTGTGACTCAAACGGATGCTTGAAAAACACTTGAGATGTCCACCTGTTCTCTTGAAAACATGCCTGAGCTAGTCTTCTGGATTTAGAAGAGAGAGCCAGACATCCCAGCTAAGGCCAACTAGACAGACCAGCTCCCAGCCCACACACTGGCTGACTATACTCATATGACTGAGCCTGGCCGAGACCACCGAAACCTGACCCAGATCAGCAAAATCACCCAGTCAATCCATAGACTCGGGACAAATAGTATAGAATATCTTTTTAAGACAAGTAGCATTGGTTCATTTGGAACACAGCATTTTTGTGATAACAGATAACTTATACAGTTCTCTGTAAACTTTTTAACGTTGGAAATGAGTGGGAAGTATTCCTCACTCACTTCTTTAAAGTGGTTTCTTTGAAGTTATGAGCCTCCTGTGGTAGAATCAAAACTTTTGTGTTTAATCCCTTATACTGTTGTTCTACAGCGTCTAGTCATATGTTGTGTAGCCAATTATATTTCTACTATCTCATAAAGAGAGAATTGCATTCAACAACAGCTAGTGAGAGCTCTGCTTCCCACAATCTGTCTCCCAGACCCCCAAATTCTGTTTTCATTATTTCCCATTTGAGAGTTGGCTAGGGAAAGCAGCAGCTCTCTGAGTCTTAGATAATCTCATGAATGAGGTCTTCAGTCCCCCATCTAAAAATGTGTTAAAGGAAGGAGAGTTTCCCAACATACACCAGTAAGGAAGAAATCCATATTAGAAGCAGCCTTCTGCTTGACAGTGCATCTTGAAAGGCCTCATCAACAGCCCCCAATTACTGTTAAGAAGCACCCTTTCTCTTCAGAATGCAGACAGATTGTCTCCTCTCAGCCTGATTCAGAGGTCCTGAAGAATTGGATTATACACCAAAAAAAATTCAATTCTGAGTACAGAGCTTTTTAATGATTTTATTATATGCCTCACAATCTGTTCCTAAATCTGTTCCCATATAGTTTACATTTACCAATTAATAGGTGAAGTAATGGACCTTTGTATGGGACATTAAAGATGATAATGGAGAATAAGCTCCATTAGAATGATCAGCTTTGATAAAAATGTAATTTGAGGATGTCTGATTAAGTGTACTGGATTCATTGTTGTGTATATTATCTGAGTCAGGAGAAAACTCCAGACTGGACAAAAATAAACATAATCTTTAATAACCAACAGTACATACTTAACAATTAGAAATCTACGGTAAGTCTCTATTCATTATTGTTACTGTTATTTTTAACCATGCTGCATGGCATATGGGATCTTAATTCCCAGATCAGTGATCGAACTTACACCCTGCTAAAATGGGCACACAGAGTCTTAACTGCTGGAGGGTCAGAGAAGTCCCTATGAGTCTCTATTTAGATAGAAGGCATCCTTCTTCCATTAGTTGAAAGTGCGAATACTGGAAGTAGAAAATTTTTAATAAAATAATAACAGTGCTCCAAAGGTGAGTGTGAAAGTTACTTGAGCATTTGGCTGATGGAAGTTTGCTACATACTAATCATGGGTAGGATAAGAAGGAGAAAATGGCCCACAGACTGACTTTGGAGCACATTCCTGCAAAATATAGAAGTCTTGTGCTGTCTGATTGAACTTTATATATATATTTTTCTTGCTACCAAGTTGTTAACTGTACTTTGTACTGCTTCTTTTTGCACACTCTCCTCTTTGTCTCTCAACTTTCTGTTTGCTGACTGTAAAGTGGTATGGGCTGGGAAAAGAGGCCTATGAGTCTGTGCCCACACATAGCTTGTAGGTGGGGTATAGAGTTAGCCAGACCTGTGTTCACATTTACTATTCACCATTCATTAGCTGCATGACCTTGGATGGCTCTGAGTTTCACGAATCTGAATTGTAAAATGTTGAATGGGAAGATAATAGTTAACATGGCTTGTTATAAGGATTAAATTAAATAATATTTGTGTGTCTAAGGTAGGGTCTGGAACAGAATAGGCACTTGATAAATATTCAAGCCCCATCTTGTCCCTCCCTTCTCCCCATGTTCTAGCTTTAAAGAAGTTCATAATATGCTATGACAGGGAAGACAGGGAGTATGGGATATTTTTTAGTACTCATAATCCTTAGGGCAGCTCTATATGAAGCTGGCAGCTAGCTAATGAAGCCTGATTTCTTGGGCATTTGCCTCTAATGGCTGACTGACCTGGTAACTGAATTATTCAAAGATTTTCGTAATATGTTTGAATTTCTTATATCCATTCAGTGGCTAATGATTCCTAGCCAGGCCTAGGACCTCAGTTGAGAGAGAAAAACAGCTCTCTTCAGAGGAAGTGAATTTTTTTAATTTAAGAAAACAGTTATAACATCCTGATGAATACCTGCAATTATTAGCTTGGGACTTATTGAAACTGGATGATTTGATAGTAACTGTGAATTTAGGCAGACAATGTGGAAGAGAGTTGGTATATTGATTTATTTTCACAGGGATTCCAAGAGCTGATGATCACAAAACTAGTAGAAGTACAATACCAGAGTATTATGGTTTATAGGGGGAAAGTTATGTTGATCATTTTTAAACCAGATAGCACAGTCTGAACATTTCCCATTTGTCTAAACTTTCAGTAATGCCATTACTTTATATTACTATTAAGTTTAAAAAATGCCATCTGTATAGATGTTGTATCCATTTAGGATATTTGTTATAAGCTGTAATCTCTGTGCTAAGCTCTGGACTATCAGTCACCAAGAGGTGCTCCTTAGATTCCTCTAAAGTATTATGTGCCTGCTTGTAAATACAAATGCGTGTTAAGATATTCCTTGAGTTATCACCAGAGAGACACCTGTATAATTAAAAAATGACCCTATTTGAAGTAACTGCTGGACCCCCATTAAGCATACAATGAGGAGAAATTATTTCTAAGTTTATATGGGTAATATTTTTTTATTTTAGTAAGTAATAGTGAATTAGACATGTTCTCAAGAAGGAAGCTATTCCTTTTTTAAATTATTTTTTCTCACTATCAGAAATGTTCATGAGATACAAAACAACCCCTGCATGACCCCCTCCCCCCCCACCCCCTGCAAAAGTACACCTTTTAAATTCTGGCATCCTCTCAAACCATAAAGAAGTCATTTTTTTCCCCTTGGTGGTGGGCCAGTTGGCCAAATAGGAAAAGATCTGTCTGTAGATGCCTTCTTATTTATAGGAAGAATGTGGGAAGGGAAGTGGTCTGATTGAGGGACTATCCATGGTTAACCATTAATAGCATTCATAAATATCTTTGCTTCTATGATTTAGGTGCCTTGTTATCAAAACTTTGATACCAATTCATCTCCAAAACGTTGATTTCCCCCACTACCCCATTCTTTGAAGATGGTATCTTTGAATTTTTAAAAAAAATGATGTGTTTATTCTGTTCTCAGTGATACTATCTGTCCAGAGCTACAGTGTGTCTTCCAGACTGTTTTTCTTTCCCAAGAAACAGTGTATTTTGGGAACCACTTCATCTCAAGGGAATGTAAAAGAGAAATGTGTGCCCACTAAGTGGCTCGCATCCTTTGGATGTGGACTTTGAGGGTGAGGAGCTATGGAAAGAGTCCAGACATTTGTAAACTTCCTAAGTTTGAAGTTTTGTTTTTGAATGTATGTCTGTGGTTATTCTGAAGGATAGACACATCTGCTTAAAGCTGTTTCTGAGTTCTTAATTGCTTTTTGCCATTTTATGTTTTTTCAGTTAGTGGCTACTAAAAGTACACTTGCTTCATGCAATTTATTAAGTAAAAGTGGAGCACTCACATTTGAAATGCTGGGGAGCCCCTACCTATAGTGAGAAAAAGTGGAGATAATTATGTTTAGAAATCAGTCAATGAATCAGGAGAGAGAAAATAGGTTTGCATAAAAACTAATGAACTAAAGCAGGAAAATTAGAAAAACTAATCAGTAAATCAGGAGATAGAAAAGAGGTTTGTATAAAGACTAATAAACTGAAATAGGAAAACTAGATAACTAGTCTCATGAAATGGGAATAGCTAAAATAGGCTGGCAAACTGATTACTTAGAGCTGTAGTTATTTACTGCTGCTGCTGCTGCTAAGTTGCTTCAGTCGTGTCTGACTATGTGCGACCCCTTAGACGGCAGCCCACCAGGCTCCCCTGTCCCTGGGACTCTCCAGGCAAGAACACTGGAGTGGGCTGCCATTTCCTTCTCCACTGCACGAAAGTGAAAAGTGAAAGTGAAGTCACTCAGTCTTGTCCGACTCTTAGCACCCCATGGACTGCAGCCTACCAGGCTCCTCCATCCATGGGATTTTCCAGGCAAGGGTACTGGAGTGGGTTGCCAATTGCCTTCTCTGTATTTACTACTATGTAACAAATAACACTAAGACATAGTGGCTTTAAGAAACACTATCTCTTTTGATTCTATAGGTTAGCTGGGCAGAGCATGGCTACACTCATTTGGACACTGAACTGGCTGGATGTCTAAGACTTTACAAGTTTGACACTTTGACAGAGACAGGTGAACTGCCAGGCCTTTCTTATTCTCTGTCATCTTAAAGCTTTGCCCTCTGAACTGCCAGGCCTTTTTTGTTCTCTGTTATCCTAGAGCTTCTCCCTCTACCTGTGGTCTCTCTAGTAGAGTTACCAGACTATTTAATGATGAGCCAGGGCTTCCCAAAGAACAAAAGTAGAATATCCCAGGTCTTTTCAAGGTGCAGGTCTCTAACTGGCAGAGCATCACTTTCTCTATGTTGGTTGAAGCAAGTCACAGGTCTACCCATATTCACTGTGCTAATTCATTTCAGTCGTGTCTGACTGTTTGTGACCCCGTGGACTGTTGCCTGCCAAGCTCCTCTCTCCATGGGATTCTTCAAGCAAGAGTACTGGAATGGATTGCCATGCCCTCCTGCAGGGGATCTTCCCAACCCAGGAATCGAACCTGCATTGGCAGGAGGGTTCTTTACCACTTGTGCTACCTGGGAAGCCCTACATTCATTCTAAGTGGGGACTATTATAAGAGGTGAAATACCTGTAGGTAAGGTTTATTGGGAACCATTTGGGAGACTAGATACCATACCTAGGCATGGCCATATACAAAGAACAGTGTGGCTAGTGGGAAATTTTGCTTGCCCTGTGGCCACTGGGTACTCACATGTCTAGTAGTGACAAGAGCTAGTGATATTCTTTAATAGCCACTGCATTTTTACATCATTTATTCAAGGAGTGTCTGAGTGAACCAGTAAAGGTGCCTATGTTCTGTCAGGCAGCAGGGAGAGGGACTGTGTCTCTTGAAGGTTTTTATTGTAGAAGGCAGAGACTGCCTTTTCCTGGCTTTGAGCAGCCAAATGCCCTGGCTTGCTTGGAGCAGTCCTAGTTGATGTTGATTGTTCCAGCATAATTATTAACAGTGCCCATTTAACTCTTAGTAGCTTTTGCATGTGGCATAATGAATCATCTCTTCATCCTATGGCTGACCTGCACAATGGAGAATCCTCTAAAATTAAGACAGGATTCAGATCACAGATAACCAAAAAAATTTAAAATGCCTCCTTCCAGTCATTTCATTGGCTGTCCAATATCCACATATTTCTTCACATACTTCATCTACACTATTCTTTGTGTGTGTGTATTAGTTGCTCAGTCATGTCTGACTCTTTGCGATCTCATGTGACCTCTGTATCCTGCCAGGCTCCTCTAGTTCATGGAGTTCTCCAGGCAAGAATACTGGAGTAGGTTGCCATTCCCTTCTCCAGGGGATCTTTCCGACTCAGGGGTGGAACCCTGCATTGCAGGCAGGTTCTTTACTGACTGAGCCACCAGAGAAACCCATTCTTTATGTACTTTAAAAAGACAAATGTCTCCAGTTACAGTGAACCTAAGTCTTATTTGTAGAATTGGCAGTATAGTCCATCTTCACATATAGGGTTCTAAGTCTTTTCAGTTACTTCATCCTGTTAAAAACTTAGAATCTCTACAGTTTGTCCATGTTTTGTCATGATCCTCTTTCCATTTTCTGTGATCTAAGGAATAAACTATAAAGTTAACTATTTCTAACACAGTCCATATACAATAGATAAGGAAAAGTGAGAGAAAAGGGAAAGAAAATGAGTTAAAATATGTAAGTATGCATATAACACAACAAAGAGGGAAGAACATATATTAGAGGATATACTCCTTATATCTGCATCTGGCATCTTAGCCTGGATTTTCAGTCCTGAGTTAGGAATACTCTTTCACTGTCCTTTCACATTCACCTCCCTCTCTAGAGACTCAAAGTACAAAGCAAGATTGGTGTCCGACTCTGTGTGACCCCATAGACAGCAGCCCACCAGGCTCTCCCGTCCCTGGGATTCTCCTGGCAAGAACACTGGAGTGGGTTGCCATTTCCTTCTCCAGTGCAGGAAAGGAAGAGTGAAAGTGAAGTCACTCAGTCATATCTGACTCTTTGTGACCCCTTGGACTGTGGTCTACCAGGCTCCTCTGTCCATGGGATTTTCCAGGCAAGAGTACTGGAGTGGGCTGCCATTGCCTTCTCCCTCATATCATGAGCAAATGTCTAAATTGCTACAGGAAAGAGAATATCCACCTTTCTCTTTCTCTGTGTTGGAGAAGCAGAGGCACGGAGTGTTCTGAGGGATGCGTGTTGGCAGAATAGTTAGAGAATGATGTAGGTTTTAAGAGATGTGGCATGGAATCAGAGTATATCTCTCCTTCAGTTTGATAAGTGCCTGTCTGAGTCAGGCTGAGAGCAAGGTGAGAGGACTGGCTGGTGATTAAAAAAAAGAAAAAATGGAGGAAACATAGATCAGATTCTTGTGACGGGTTAAAAAATGATCTCAACACTTAGAAGTCCCTTGTGTTGAATTCTGAAATCTAAATTCTAGTCTAAGCCTGCCTCAGATTTGATGTGTTACTCTTGTTGTATATTACCACAGATAGGGCTTGTTTCTTAATTCATAAACTAAGGGATTTAAATCAGATTAGTGAGTCTTAACATAGAATCTCCAAATTCCAAGAGATCCTCAGTAAGAGCTGGGGGTGGGACAGAAGTCAGTTCACTGTCTACCATATTGATTCATAGGTTAGCTAAAAGGTTAATTCCTGTAGACAGAATGTGATGAGAAATGCCATGGGGGAAGTACAGAGTGCTATGTAAATACACTATGCAAGACCTAACCTATTCCAGGGGTCTGGGAAGGTCTCCTGGAGGAAGTGGTACTTAAATAAAAGGGGAAAACAAAAGCAGGGTGTTTCCAGTAATGTTTAGAAATAATTCAGTTGTGGGGCACGATAAAGATCAGCAGATGTGGAGCGTGGATATTTCTCTATAAATGTCCTAGTTTATAACTGCGAGGAATCAAGGTTATTTGAGAAAGGTTTGTTGCTGATATAGGAATGCTGCACAAACTGTGCAGGAACTTAAATTTTTCTTGCAGCTTGGTAATTTTTCCAGCTCCTGTCTCCTTTAATGAACCACAGTCCCAGATTATGAACAGAGCACTTAAGCCCTGAGAACTCTTAGAACTCCATATAGAAATGTACCTTACTTTTGAACTTGAAACCATTACAAAATAATTATTGAGATGCTTTAAGTAAATCTCAATAAGATTAGCATATAGCTCTGTTCCTTTCTGTCATGCCTGTGTTAGTGAAGGATGGTTTTAGATGTACAATTAAAGTTATTCCAGAAAGCATGATGTATCAGTCACTGATTTTATTAGAATTTCAAGAATTTTGGCATAGACCTTCCTTTGCCTTGTTCCTGGTGCCACTTCAGTGAAATTTTTTTTCTTGAATATTTTGTTGATGAAGCTTGAAGGCTATAGTTTGTCCATTTGAGGTACTATTATAGCAAGGTTGCCATGGGAAAATAACTGTCCTTCCCTTAAGATTAATTATTGTTTAGTCTCTGTCACAAACATGAGGAGAGATGATTCAAAAATTATTAATTCTGGTCTCCCAAGTTGACACTGTGCCTACAAATCTATTTTATAAAATCCTATGGGACTAGTGAAAGAAAACACTTCCTGGGTCTCTCCTACAAAATTCCAAAGTCCAAAGTGTCAAAGAAAAATATTTACTGTTTTTACGACATGCAAACTACTTTTGGTTTTATATTCCTGGAGTTTTGTAATACTGAACCCCCATTATCTTCTCTCGTCTGCTCAAATCTCTTTCTTGCCTTATCTATGCATTTTGAACACTCTGGATCAGCTATGACCAGTATTTCCCATTTTGTGTGTCAGGGCAGTAATAAGTCTCTGTGTCACACTCCCCCACCCAAACTGTGGACTTTCTGCTCAGAGGGACAAGGAAGCATAATGATATCCATCTGGGAGGGAGCTTAAAATAGTGTCCATGCGTCATTTTGCAGTTAGGAATCTGGATACGGCTAATGAGGTGTTATCAATCAAGACATAAAAAAAAATTAAAATGTTACATTAGGAAGTGCTCCTGCCAGAAACAGTGGATTTTGTAACAGCTGTTTTCTATTAGATGATATTGTGTTCTTTAGCAGCAAATTACATAGATCAGAAATGTACAGTTAACAGTTTCCCCAAGTGAGGTTGTAAATGAGCCTGTTGTCCTCTGTACAAAGATATTGCAGGAAGGAGAGGAAGCTATGAGCAAAGTCTTGGTGGATTTAATGCAATTTTCTGCTCCCCCTTGAAGGCTAGATAGTTCTCTCAGAAGGGAATATATATATTTTTATATATATAATCCTAGTGAGGAAATGATCCTAGGGAAGTGTTTCTAGTAGGAAAATGACCTTTTGAACTCTGGAGGGGATGATATTAAAGCTTTTACCTGGATAGTGTCTCCTAACAACCTGAATTTGATTGGTTCCAGAATTCATTAAACCCTAAGGGGAAAAATTATATGGAGGTGTGGTAGAGGGAAGAGAGAAAGAGAGGAAGCCCTATATCCAGCAAGCACCAGTGTTTCAGCTCCAAATGAAGATAAGTTGTTTGAAATTAACAGCTAAGAGACAATCGGTGCATTCTCCTCCCTATTGCAACTCAGTAAATTAGACTTAGCATGCTCAAAGGCTGCTTCTATACTGATGTTCCTGCCTTATGGAAAATAACATGCTTCTCCCCCCTGCCTTTTTTTCTGTCTCTAACAGATGACGGTAATAATGAGAACTAAAATCACTCAAGTCAGCATATGAAAGGGAACTGTCTATTTAAAAAAAATAAAAATTAAGAGACATCTCTTAGTACCATCTGCTGAGGTACAATAATGTTTTGTAACGGGTTTTGAAAAGCACATTAAAAGGCTTCATCTGTGCTTGTCCTTTCCAGTTAGTCAAGATATAGTTGTGTTTCTCCTGTTTGATGTGAATTCTTGAATCATGTAATTATTTCTAATTTATCTCTAAATTGAACCATCTCAAATACAATTTTAATTGGGATTTCATTAGACACTTATTATACCATGTGTCAAATGATAGTTGATTATTCTTAGCCTGGATGTAGATTCTGAAAAAGATAGTAGGAGAATGATGGGTACCTCTGAAAGCTGATGGTGCTCAGTAAATATGTCTTAAAAATAATCAGTTGATATATAATTAACGTAAGTAATTACTGCAATTAAACTCAGTTTGTGGAACCCTGCTGTGTTGTTTTCCATACTGAGCTTAAACGTGATTGTTGTTCTTTTGCCCAAATAAAATTAATGTAATTAGAGAAAAATAGAATAAATATAGGCCTGGATAACAGAGAAATGAAAATATTTTCCCTTTATTAGAAAAGAATGTCATGAAGAAAAAATTTTCCTTTCATAAGGAAAAGGTATATGAGGCTTTAACTATATCCTTTTCACCTAAATGAATTAGACATATTCAATGCACATTGAAAAGCACAGGAATAAGTTGGAGATACTGTGGGTTTGGTTTTAGACCACTGAATAAATTGAATTGCATGAACTTTTTGGTTTCCCAGTGCATATAAAATTTACCTTTATGCCATACTCTAGTGAGTAGAACAAAGAGTTATATCTAAAAGAATAATGTACATAGCTAAATTTAAAAATACATTGTTTAAAAAAATGCCAAAAGAATTACAATAGTAATATCAAATATCACTGATCACAGATCACCATAACAAATACAATGATAATAAAAAATGTTTGAAATACTGCAAGAATTACCAAAATGTGACATAGAGACACAAAGTTAGCAAATGCTGTTGGAAAACTGGCACCAGTAGAACTGTTTGATGACAGGTTGCCACAGACTTTTAATTTGTAAGTAATGCATTATCTGCAAGGCACAATAAAGTGAAGGACACACAATAAAATGAGATATACCTGTAACAGAGTTAGTAGATGGGGTAAAAGTATATGCATCTAGATGAAGGAAGGAGAGAGATGTTGCTGATCTGAAAAGACTTGATGGTGAAAAAATAGATTGCCCATAGACTCCTCATCATGTGGCTGCTGTTTTAATTTGTCTCTATATTCTCAGCACTGAGCATAGTGCTGGCTCTAGTGAGTATAGATAGTCTCTGACTTGTGATGATTCAACATACAATTTTTCAGCTTCACAATAGTGTGAAAGTGATATACAGTAGAAACTGTACTTCAAATTCTGAATATTGATCTTTTCCTAATCTAGCCATAGGCAGTTCCATACTTTCTCATGATGTTGTCAGTGAGCCACAGCTCCCAGTCAGCCATGCTGTCATGAGGGTAAACAACAGATACATTTACAACCCATTCTGTTTCAATGCATCCATTCTGTTTTTCAGTTTCAGCATTCAGTAAATTACATGAGGTATTTATTATAAAATAGGTTTTGTGTTAGCTGCTTTTGCCCAACTATAGGATAATGTAAATATTCTAAGTGTGTTAAAAGTAGACTAGGCTAAGCTCTGATGTTTAGTAAACTAGGTACATTAAATGATTCTTGGCTTAGTATTTTCAACTCAAGATGGGTTTATTAGGACTTAATTCCACCATCAATTCAGCTCAGTTGCTCAGTTGTGTCCAGCTGCAATCCTATGGACTGCATGTGTTGAGGAAGATCGGTACTTAAGGAATACAGTGTTGCCTGACTAGGACTAGGTCAGGTCTGTCTTGAGTGACAGTGACCATACCTGGTTTACAGAAGGGTGATGGAAAAGCAAATGAAGGGAAAAAGAAAATCAACAGACTCACCCAAATGTGTTCCTATGATCAAAGTAAATGTTCCTAACTTTTACTTCTGGGTAACAAAGGTATTGGATTTACTTTCCTACCTGAATCAACTTGAAAAAATAGCAGACAAATATATGGAACAATGGTTTCAAGACACTGAACATCAAGCAATAAATGACAGCTTCCAGAGAAATGAGAAGCAGATGAGGAAGACCGTCTGATTATCCCAGCTTGCTTCCTAGAGAGAGTTTTTAGGTTTTAGCAGTGAGTAAGAACTCAGGTAAAACTGGATAGTCTCCCTTAATTAATGAGACAGAGCTGGGAATCTGGGAAGAACAAAGCAGCTAGAGTTTGCAGTGCAGGAGAGATCTGTATAGAGAAAGAACTTCAGATATCTGCAACTTTCCTTTGAGGCTTCAGCTGAATAATTATCAGTACATGCTATTGAGGAAACTTCTGAAGCCATGGAAAGCACAGTCTGAAAGAAGAAGAAGGAATATTCATAAGGACACACATAGGGCTTGAAATAGTACCTGACTTTTATTACTCTATTATTACTCCTATTATTACTCTAGAAAAGGTAGATGGAGTATTCAGAGGAGTTTAACTCAGTAATGTAGCAAACAGTACTTCAACAGTACATGAGCCATGACCTTCCACATGTTCAAGCTAAATTTAGAAAAAGGAGAGGAATCAGAGATCAAATTGCCAATATCTGTTGGATCATTGAAAAACCAAGAGAAGTTCCAGAAAAACATCTACTTCTGGTTCACTGAATATGCCAAAGCCTTTGACTGTGTGGATCACAACAAATTGTGGACAGTTCTTAAGGAGATGGGATTACCAGACCGTCTTACCTGCCTCCTGAGAAATATGTATGTGGGTGAAGAAGCAACAATTAGAATCGGACATGAAACAACAGACTGGTTCCAAATAGGAAAAGGACTACATCAAGGCTATATATCATCACCCTGCTTATTTAACTTATAGGCAGAGTACATCATGCAAAATGCTGAGCTGGATGAAGCACAAGCTGGAATCAAAATTGCAGGGAGAAATATCAATAACCTCAGATATGCAGATGACACCACCCTTATGGCAGAAAGTGAGGAAGAACTGAAGAGCCTCTTGATGAAAGTCAAAGAGGAGAATGAAAAAGTTGGCTTAAAACTCAACATTAAAAAAAACTAAGATCATTGCAACTGGTCCCATCACTTCATGGCAAATAAATGGGAAACAATGGAAACAGTGACAGATTTTATTGTGGGGGCTCCAGAACCACTGCAGATGGTGACTGAAGCCATGAAATTAAAAGACACTTGCTCTTTGGAAGAAAAGCTATGGCCAGCCTAGACAGCATATTACTTTGCCAACGAAGGTTCATCTAGTCAAAGCTATGGTGTTTTCAGTAGTCATATATGAATGTGAGAGTTGGACTATAAAGAAAGCTGAGTGCCTAAGAACTGATGCTTTTGAACTGTGGAACTTCTCTCAAGAGAAGACTCTTGAGAGTCCCTTGGACTGCAAGGAGATCAAACCAGTCCCTCCTAAAGGAAGTTAGTCCTAAATATTCATTGGAATGACTGATGCTGGAACTGAAAATCCAGTACTTTGGTCATCTTATGTAAAGAACCAACTTATTGGAAAAGACCCTGATGCTGGGAAAGATTGAAGGCATGAGGAGAAGGGGATGACAGAGGACGAAATGATTGGATGGCATCACTGACTCAATGGACATGAGTTTGAGCAGGCTCTGGGAGCTGGTGATGGACAGAGAAGCCTGGCATGCTGCAGTCCCTGGGGTCTCAAAGAGTCCGACAACTGAGTGACTGAACTGAACTGAACTGAATGTAACAAAGTTAGCTGTAGACTAAATTCTGCTCTGTTACCATATAACAAAGTTTAAAAGGAAGACCCAAGAAGATCATGTCTTAGTTCAGACTGCTATAACAAAATACCATGGAGTGGGTGGCTTAAACTATGAACATTATTTGCCACAGTTCTGGAGGCTAGGGAGTTCAACATCAAGGTGTGATCAAATTTGGTGCCTGGTGAGAACTGTCTTTCTAGTTCATAGATGGCTGTCTTCTCATTGTCTCCTCATATGGCAGAGTGAGAGAGCTGTCTAGGGTTTCTTATAATTCCATTGACACTAATCTTGTTTGTGGAGCTCTGTTCTCATGACCTCAGCACCTCCTAAAGGCTGTCCCCTTATTCCACCACTTTAAGGGGTTGAATTTCAATTTATTAATTTTAAGGACCTAAATAAATATTCAGTCCATAACACATCAGATTGTTTCCAATCAACTTAATTGTGTCCAAGAACAAAGCTCAAGACTATGTATAGAGACACAAAAATTTATAGCACCCAGCAAGGTAAAATTCACAATGTTTGGCATCCAATTAAAACTTGCTAAGCATGCAAAGAATCAGGAAAATATGACTGATAATAAACAGAAAAGACCATCATTTGAGAAGCCTAACTTTATTCCAAAGTGAGGGGAGAGGCAGATTCTCTCCTTAAAAAAAAAAAGTAAAACCAGATAATTTATCAAAAACAAACATCTGTGGCTCTTGAAATCAACCAAAGGGGGAAAAAAAAGACAAATTGAGAAGAACTTATTCATGAGAAACTGCTGAACTTCAGATGAAAACATTGGAAATCAATCACATCTTGCCTGGAGCTTTTTCCATCTTTCCTATTTTGGTTGGTATGGTAGTTTTACTCTGTGGGGCAGGCTCTGAAGGCAATAGCTTTGCTGCCAGACGGGACTCACTTGATTTTGAATAGAAGGTGAAAAACCCACCCTCAGCATCATTCTCAGCAAAAGTGATGTTCCTAGAAGTGTGCAAATGAGAAAGGCCAGCAATGTTCATTTGAAGTATAGTCCCATTTGAGAAAAGCAATAGGTTGGTGAACTAACCAGACATTAAACAGAGAGATCCTAGATATGAGATAGCCACAGAGGTGGCCAGTAATATCTCTACACATCCCTGGCTGCCTTCATTGTGCATGCACACATGAAATGAAAGACAGTCCAATATATCCAAATGTGAAAATGAAGTGAAAGTGTTAGTTGTGCACTGACTCTTTGCAATCCCATGGACTGTAGCCCGCCAGACTCCTCTGTCCATGGAATTCTCTAGGCAAGAACACTGGAGTGGGTAGCCATTCCCTTCTCCAGAGGATCTTCCTGACCCAGGGATCAAACAATCTCCTGTATCACAGGCAGCTTCTCTACCATCTGATCCACCATATCCAAATAACCCCGGTGAACACACTTGTGCAGAGTAGATCCAAGAGAACCCAGCAGAAAATAAACACTGGAGTAGAACAGAAAGTCTTTGAACTTTGAATGAACCCACATACAGAACCAGTAACAAAAGAAGAAGGCTATAGGTTCAGAGAGATTGAGTATAACTCTGTCTGATGAATCATTGACTGACTGTTAAGCTTTGCAGACATAGAGATGACTTCAAAGAAATCAAAATTAAGAATAAAACAAGAATTTTAAAAATTACTGAGAAGAGAAACCAGAAGCTACACATGACAGGGGAAACCAGTTCCACAGATTAAATATCTAAAACAAGTAAATGCAAAAAACCTACTACCATCAGCAAGGGAAAATATTAGAATCCAGAATTACTGTAAGACATTATTTAAAATATCCAATTTTCAAAAAGTGAAACATTCAGAGAAACAAGAAAGGGTAACCCATACTCAGGAGGTAAAAAGCAGTCAGTAGAAACTAAATAGGTACAAGATGTTAGATTTTTCCAAGAAAGGTTTCAAAGCAGCTGGTATAAATATGTTAAAATGCTTAAAAATTAAAGTATGATGCCAATCAGTTAGTAATTACAAGATATCAGTAAAGAGATACAAAATGTAAAAAAGAACTACATGGAAGTTTGAGAGCTGAGAAGTATGGTAACTGAGGAAAAGTTCATGAGAAGGGCTCAGCAGATATAAGAACAATCAGCAAATTTCAAGTAAGTTAGTAGAAATATTTCAATCTGAAGACGAGAGACAGCAAAGATTTAAGAAAAGGAACAGTGTGCCAGAGAACATGAGTCAAAAGCAAGTTTATCAGTGTAAATAAATTGGAACTACCAGAGGAAGAAGAGAGAGAGGAAGGAGTAGAAGGAATATTTTTAGAAGTCACAACAGAAATTTTCAAAAATTTGAAATAAAAAATGACTCTAGAGATACAAAAAGTGCAGCAAATACCAAGTAGGATGAACACAAAGAGATATATACCTAGTTGTGTTTTAGACAAACTGAAAGATGAAATCTTAAAAGCAGCAAGAACAAAAAGAGACATCAAATATAAGGAAATCTTGATAAGATTAACAACTAATTTCTTATAAGAAATAATGAATGACATGAGACAATAAATTGATACATTCAAAATAGTGAAAGAAAAAACAAACTTGTCAGCAAAGAATTGTATGTCTAGGAAAATTAGCCTTCAGAAATGAAAATGAAAGAAAAGATATTCTCACATTGATAAAGGGTGAGAGAATTTTTTACTTGCAGACTTGTCTTAAGAAATACTACAGGAAGTCCTTTATTTTATTTTATTTTTTTTAGATTCCAATTTTTTATTTTTATTTTTTTTCTTCCCTTTTATTGTTTTTGCCATACAATGCCATGATATCACCATGGGTTTATGCTCCCCCTCCAGAACCCCCCTCCCTCCTCCCTCCCTCCTCCCTCCCACCGGGAAATCTCGATGCACCAGCCCCGAGCATCAATCCTGGGCTGGCGATTGATTAGAAATATGATAATTAACATGTTTCAATGCCACTCTCCCATATCACCCCACCCTTACCCACATCCACAGAGTCCACGAGTCTATTCTATACATCTGCGTTCCTTTTGCTATCGTGCATGTTGGGTTCTTGTTACCGTCTTTCTAAATTCCATATATATTTGTTAATATACTGTATTGTTGTTTTTGCTTCTGGCTTACTTCACTCTGGACAACGGGCTCCAGTTTCGTCCATCTGAGTAGAACTGCTTCAAATGAATTTTTTTTAATGCTGAGTAATATTCCATTGTGTATATGTACCACAGCTTTCTTATCCATTCATCAGTTGATGGGCATCTAGGTTGCTTCCATGTCCTGGCTATTGTAAATAAAGCAGCGATGAACATTGGGGTACACGTGTCTCTTTCAATTCTGGTTTCCTCAGTGTATATGCCCAGCAGTGGGATTGCTGGGTCATATGGCAGGACTATTTGCAGCTTTTTAAGGAACCTCCACACTGTTTTCCATAGTGGCTGTACTAGTTTGCATTCCCACCAACAGTGTAAGAGAGTTCCCTTTTCTCCACATCCTCTCTAGCATTTATTGCTTGTAGATTTTTGGATTGCAGCCATTCTGACTGGTGTAAAGTGGTACCTCATTATAGTTTTGATTTACATTTCTCTGATAATGAGTGATGTTGAACATTTTTCATGTGTTTGTTAGCCCTTTTTATGTCTTCTTTGGAGAAATGTCTGTTAAGTTCTTTGTCCACTTTTTGATTGGGTTGCTTATTTTTCTAGAATGTAGCTGCAGGAGTTGCTTGTGTATTTTTGAGATTAATTGTTTGTCTGTTGCTTCATTGGCTATTATTTTCTCCCATTCTGAAGGCTGTCTTTTCACCTTGCTTATGGTTTCCTTTGTTGTGCAGAAGCTTTTAATTAGGTCCCATTTGTTTATTAGTGTTTTTATTTCCAATATTCTGGGAGGTGGGTCATGGAGTATCCCGCTTTGGTTTATGTCAGAGAGGGTTTTGCCTATGTTATCCTCTAGGAGTTTTATAGTTTCTGGTCTTATGCTTAGATCTTTGATCCATTTTGAGTTTATCTTTGTGTATGGTGTTAGAAAGTGTTCTAATTTCATTCTTTTACAAGTGGCTGTCCAGTTTTCCCAGCACCACTTGTTAAAGAGGTTGTCTTTTCTCCATTGTATATTCTTCCCTCTTTTGTCAAAGATAAGGTGTCCATAGATGCGTGGATTTATCTCTGGGCTTTCTATTCTGTTCCATTGATCTATATTTCTGTCTTTGTGCCAGTACCATACTGTCTTAATGACTGTGGATTTGTAGTATAGCCTAAAGTCAGGTAGGTTGATTCCACCAGTTCCATTCTTCTTTCTCAAGATTGCTTTGGCTATACAAGGTTTTTTGTATTTCCATACAAATTGAGAAATTATTTGTTCTAATTCTTTGAAAAATGCCTCTGGTAGCTTGATAGGAATTGCATTGAATCTATAGATTGCTTTGGGTAGTATACTCATTTTCACTATATTGATTCTTCCAATCCACGAACACGGCACATTTCTCCATCTGTTTGTGTCCTCTTTGATTTCTTTCATCAGTGTTTTATAGTTTTCTATATACAAGTCTTTTGTTTCTTTAGGTAGAAATACTCCTAAGTATTTTATTCTTTTTGTTTCGATGGTGAATGGAATTGTTTCCTTAATTTCTCTTTCTGATTTCTCACTGTTAATATATAGGAATGCCAGAGATTTCTGTGTGTTGATTTTGTATCCTGAAACATTGCTCTATTCACTGATTAACTCTAGTAATTTTCTCGTAGAGTCTTTAGGGTTTTCAATATAGAGGATCATGTCATCTGCAAACAGAGAGAGTTTTACTTCTTCTTTTCCAATCTGGATTCCTTTAATTTCTTTATCTGCTCTGATTGCTGTGGCCAAGACTTCCAAAACTATGTTGAAAAGTAGTGGTGAGAGTGGGCACCCTTGTCTTGTTCCTAATTTCAGGGGGAATGCTTCCAGTTTTTCACCATTAAGGATAATGTTTGCTGTGGGTTTGTCATATATAGCTTTTATCATATTGAGGTATGTTCCTTCTATTCCTGCTTTTTGGAGGGTTTGTATCATAAATGGATGTTGAATTTTGTCACAGGCTTTCTCTGCATCTATTGAGATAATCATGTGATTTTTATTTTTCAATTTGTTAATGTGGTGTATTACATTGATTGATTTGCGAATAATTAAGAATCCTTGCATCTCTGGGATAAAGCCTACTTGATCATGATGTATGATCTTTTTAATGTGTTGTTGGATTCTATTTGCTAGAATTTTGTTAAGGATTTTTGCATCTAAGTTCATCAGTGATATTGGCCTGTAGTTTTCTTTTTTGGGGGCATCTTTATCGGGTTTTGGAATTAGGGTGATGGTGGCCTCATAGAATGATTTTGGAAGTTTACCTTCCTCTGTAATTTTCTGGAAGAGTTTGAGTAGAATAGGTGTTAGCTCTTCTCTAAATTTTTGGTAGAATTCAGCTGTGAAGCCATCTGGTCCTGGGCTTTTGTTTCTTGGAAGATTTCTGATTACGGTTTCAATTTCCGTGCTTGTGATGTGTCTATTAATATATCTATCTCTTCCTGGTTTAGTCTTGGAAAGTTGTACTTTTCTAGGAATTTGTCCATTTCATCCAGGTTGTCCAGTGTATTTGCATATAGTTGCTGATAATAGTCTCTTATGATCCTTTGTATTTCTGTGTTTTCTGTTGTGATCTCTCCATTTTCATTTCTAATTCTGTTGATTTGGTTCTTCTCCCTTTGTTTCTTGATGAGTCTGGCTAATGGTTTGTCAATTTTATTGATCTTCTCAAAGAACCAGCTTTTGGCTTGGTTGATTTTTGCTATGGTCTCTTTTGTTTCCTTTGCATTTATTTCTGTCCTGATCTTTAAGATTTCTTTCCTTCTACTAGACCTGGGCTTCTGCATCTCTTCCCTTTCTAGTTGCTTTAGGTGTAAAGTAAGGTCATTTATTTGATTTTTTTCTTGTTTCCTGAGGTGAGCTTGTATTGTTATTGTAGTGCTTAGCACTGCTTTCACTGTGTCCCATAGGTTTGGGGCTGTTGTGTTTTCATTTTCATTCATTTCCATGCACAACTGAATTTCATATTTGATTTCTTCTGTGATTTGTTGGTTATTCAGCAGTGTGTTGTTGAGACTCCATATGTTGGAAGTTTTGAAAGGTTTTCTCCTGTAGTTGATATCTAATCTCACTGCATTGTGGTCAGAAAAGATGCTTGGGATGATTTCAATATTTTTGAATTTATCAGGGTTAGATTTATGGCCCAGGATGTGATCTATCCTGGAGAAGGTCCCGTGTGCGCTTGAGAAGAAGGTGAAATTCCTTGTTTTGGGGTTGAATGACCTATAGATATCAATTAGGTCTAGTTGGTCTATTGTATCATTTAAAGTTTGAATTTCCTTGTTACTTTTCTGTCTAGTTGATCTATCCATTGGTGTGAGTGGTGTATTAAAGTCTCCCACTATTATTGTGTTGTTGTTAATTTCCCCTTTCATACCTGTTAGCATTTGCCTTACATATTGAGGAGCTCCTATGTTGGGTGCATAAATATTTATAATTGTTATTTCTTCTTCTTGGATTGATCCTTTGATCATTACGTAATGTCCATCTTTATCTCTTTTCACTGCCTTTATTTTAAAGTCTACTTTATCTGATATGAGTATTGCCACTCCTGCTTTCTTTTGGTCTTTATTTGCATGGAATATCTTTTTCCAGCCTTTAACTTTCAGTCTATATGTGTCCCTAGGTTTGAGGTGGGTCTCTTGTAGACAACATATATAGGGGTCTGGTTTCTGTATCCAATCGGCCAATCTTTGTCTTTTGGTTGGGGCATTCAGCCCGTTTACATTTAAGGTAATCATTGATAAGTATGATCCCATTGCCATTTATTTTATTGTTTTGGGTTTGAGATTATCTACCCCATCCGTGTTTCCTATCTAGGCAAGATCCTTTAGCATTCATTGGAGGGCTGGTTTGGTGTTGCTGAATTCTCTCAGTTTCTGCTTGTCTGAAAAACTTTTGAATTCTCCTTCAAATTTGAATGAGATCCTTGCTGGGTACAGTAATCGGGGTTGTAGATTGTTTTCTTCCATGACTTTAAGTATGTTTTGCCCTCCCTTCTGGCTTGAAGCGTTTCTATTGAGAGATCAGCTGTTATCCTTATGGGATTCCCCTTGTGAGTTATTTGTTGTTTCTCCCTTGCTGCTTTGAAAATTTGCTCTTTATATTTTATATTTGTTAATTTGATTAATATGTGTCTTGGGGTGTTCCACTTGGGGTTCATTCTATTTGGGACTCTCTGGGTTTCTTGGACCTGAGTGGCTATTTGCTTTCCCAATTTAAGGAAATTTTCAACAATTATCTCTTCAAGAATTTTCTGATGGTCTTTCTTTTTGTCTCCTTCTTCTGGGACTCCTATGATTCGAATATTGGTGCATTTAATATTGTCCCAGAGGTCTCTAAGATTGTCCTCATTTATTTTAATTCTTTTTTCATTTTTCCTTTCTGTTTCATTTATTTCTGCCATTCTGTCTTCTACCTCACTTATCCTGTCTTCTATCTCTGTTATTCTACTGTTGGTTCCCTCCAGGGTGTTTTTGATCTCATTTATTGCATTATTTATTGTATTTTGACTCTTTTTCATTTCTTCTAAGTCCTTGTTAAAGCTTACCTGCATCTTCTCAATCCTTGCCTGCAGGTTATTGAACTGCAACTCCAACTTATTTTCCAGGTTTTGGATCATTTTCACTATCATTATTCGGAATTCTTTGTCAGGTAGACATCCTATCTCTTCATCTTTTGTTTGGTCTAGGGGATATTTATCCTGTTCCTTTACTTGCTGGGTATTTCTCTGCCTTTCATCTTGTTTATCTTGCTGTGTTGTCCCTTTATTGTGGGGGTTCCTCACTATGGGAGGGGTTGGATGTGTGTTTTGTCGAAGTTTCCTGGATGGGAAAGGTTGTGTGGTGTTCTGGTGGGTGGATCTGGGTTTCCTCACTGTTACTAGCAATGGAGTGTCCAGTAAAGAGTTTTGAGGTGTCAGTGGACTTGGTGTGACCTTGGGCAACCTGTGTATTGAAACTCCAGGCAGTGTTCCTGCTTTGCTGGAGAACTTGCTTGGTATATCTTACTCTGGAGCTTGTTGGCCCTTGGGGGTTGGTTGGTTTCAGTTTTGGTATGGAGGAGTTTGATGAGTTCCTATCGATTAATTAACTCTTGGATCTAGGAGTTTTCTGGAATTCTCAAGGTCTGGGTTTAGCCTCCTGTCTTCCAGTAGCCTCAGGACTCTTTCATCTATGCACTGATGGTGTCAGAACCTCTAGTTTAGTGATGAGACGTGTCTTCACAGGTACACAGAGTTACATGGCATGGACCAGAAGGAGAAGAGAGGAATCTGATGGTGAGGGAGTGAAGTGGCCAGTGATTGCTCCCCTGTGTGCTCTCCACAGCCTGGATCCCTCGGAGATGTTCACAGAGTTATTCCAAAATGAGAAGAGGGTGGAAGGAGACAGAATTGACCAGAGAGAGAAAAGAGAGAGTCAGATGGACAGAGACAGATCCAGCCTGTGGTCAGTTATTTCAGTGTTCTTCACAGCTTGTAACACTCAAGCAGAGTCCCAGATTTGTGTAGAGAATATACATGGGAAGGGGATGTTGAAGGTGTCTTGGTAGGAGAAGAAAAAAAAAAAAAGGAAAAAAAAAAAGGAGAGACAAGAATGGGGAGAGAGCAGTCAAGCCTGTGATCTCACTCCCAGGTAACAATGGGTACTGGAGCTTGGATCCTTAAAGGTACAAAGTTGATACCAAATACTAATAAGCAAAGATTAAAAATCTAGAGTAAAGACTGGATTTTCAAAAATACTATTACAAAAAAAAGAAAGAAAGAAAGTAAAGGAGAAAATAAAAAAAAATCAATTAAAAAATTTAAAAAGGGGGGAAAAGTGGAGATATAAAAGGTAAGAAAAGAAATAGGATGGAGAATACAATAAGGGAGAAAGAGGGGACTAAAAAAAAACAAAACAGAAAATAAAAATAAAGGAAAAGAAAGAAAAAAATAACAAGGTTACAGGGGACTTAAAAATTCTAAAAAAAAAAAGTATAAAAAAGTTTTAAAAATTTAAAAGATGTTCCTAGTACAGTTATAACTAAGGCTTTCTCTGGTGCTGATGCGTACAGTGAGGGGCTAGTTCATTTTCAGATAATTCCTTGGTCCAGCTTGTACTTCTCACAGTCTATAGACTCCTTTCCATGCAGTCTGCGCCACCTGCAGGGATTTAATCTGCTACTCCTGTCAGTTCCAAAGCTGTTCCCTCTGCTTGCTTTAGCATCTTCTGTTTGCTGATCTTTTAAGTGTCTATTCAGCGCTTTGGGGTTTGCCCCGCTCCTGGTGAGTGCGCTTCCCCCTCCCCCTCTGCTCAGGCTCTCTGTCATGTGCCCGGCACAGTTGGGGAGTGCGGCTTCTCCCCTCCCCCGGCCCAACCACTCGGTTTTCTTGGTGTGCAGCTGAGCACGCCTTCTTAGGTGTGTAGAGCGCCGATCAGTCCAGAATCCCCAGAAGTCTTGGTTAGCACCTAGCTCTGCTCGCAATTTGGCCGCAGAAGTCTCGCAGGGGCTGGGTTATGCCTGCTGCTCTCGGGCGGGGGCTGGGCTGGTCCGCAGCCCGCAGCCGCCCAGCTCCACCTGGCCAGCTGCCTCTCTGCAGACTCCGCACCGCCCTTTGTTCTGTGCACGGGCCGGGGGGGGGGGGGCTTTTCCTGGGGGGTTAGGTCCCTCAGGCTGCTCCATTCCCTGAGCGCGGGGCCCGCCCCTCCCTGAGCAGGAGCAGTCCGCTTTGGCTAGTGGGGGGTGGGGCGCCCGTGCCGCCTCTCCGCTGTGCCTTGCAGCCAGAGACGTACCTTGCAGGGCTTAACTATAATCTGCTTTTACTCCCAGCTATCTTGCTCTCCAAGATTCACCGCAGATCCGCCAGAGAGAATGCTCCCTGGTATGCGGAAACCTTTCTCCTCTTTTTTAACTCTTTATTCCAGACTCCCCTTCCGGGGACGGATCCCCGTCCCCAACTCTTTGTCTCTCCCTTTACTTTTTTT
>ML661898.1:4039349-4071929 GCA_007570785.1 Antilocapra americana | reverse complement strand
CTCTCCCTTTACTTTTTTTTTTTTTTCGTTTGTCCTACCTCCTCTCGTCGGCAATGGGCCGCCCCTCCAGATGCCCGATGTCCTCTGCCAGTATTCAGATCCTGTTTTATGGAGTTTGCTCAGCCTTTAAAAGTTCTTTTGGTGTATTTATTGGGGAGAGAGTGGTCTCCCCGTCCTATTCCTCTGCCATCTTAGTTCCTCCTCAGGAAGTCCTTTAGACTGAAAGGAATGACATTAGATGGTAATTCAAATCCATAAGAATTAATAAAGAGCAACACCTATATTTAAAATATGTAGGTAAATATAAGATTGCACAAATATTTTCTACTTTTCTTAAATTCTTTGAATGCATTAGGCTATATGAAGCACTAATTATAACTGTAATGTTGGGTTTATAACATATGTAGATATAATAATAGCACAAATGGAGAGTATAGTAAAGGTTCTGCATTTTACCAGAATTAGAAGAGGAACTAAAAAGCCTCTTGATGAAAGTGAGAGAAGAGAGTGAAAAAGTTGGCTTAAAGCTCAACCTTCAGAAAACTAAGATCATGGCATCTGGTCCCATCACTTCATTGCAAATAGATGAGGAAACAGTGGAAACAGTGGCTGACTTTATTTTTTGGGCTCCAAAGTCACTGCAGATGGTGACTGCAGCCATGAAATTAAAAGACACTCACTCCTTGGCAGGAAAGTTATGATCAACCTAGAGAGCATATTAAAAAGCAGAGACATTACTTTGCCAACATAGGTCTATCTAGTCAAGGCTATGGTTTTTCCAGTGTTCATGTATGGATATGAGAGTTGGACTATAAAGAAAGCTGAGTGCCTAAGAATTGATGCTTTTGAACTGTGGTGTTAGAGAAGACTCTTGAGAGTCCCTTGGACTGCAAGGAGATCCAACCAGTCCATACTAAAGGAGATCTGGGTGTTCATTGGAAGGTCTGATGTTGAAGCTGAAACTCCAATACTTTGGCCACCTGATGCAAAGAGCTGACTCATTGGAAAAGACCCTGATGCTGGGAATGATTGAGGGCAAGAGGAGAAGGGGTAGACAGAGGATGAGATGGTTGGATGGCATCAACGACTAAATGGACGTGAGTTTGAGTGGTCTCCAGGAGTTGGTGTTGGACAGGGAGGCCTGGCATGCTGCAGTTCTTGGGGTTGCAAAGAGTCGGACATGACTGAGTGACTGAAGTGAACTGAACTGTGATCCAGTCAAAGGCTTTAGTGTAGTCAATGAAGCAGAAGTAGATGTTTTTCTAGAATTCTCTTACTTTTTCTACTATCCAATGGATGTTGGCAATTTGATCTCTGGTTCCTCTGCCTTTGCTAAATCCATCTTGTACATCGGGAATTTCTCAGTTCACGTACTGTTGAAGTCTAGCTTGAAGGATATTGAGCATAACTTTACTAGTGTATGAAAACATGTCATATGGGGGCAAGACTCAGGAATATAGAACTGAGATGCCTCCAGTGGTCAGGGATCTAACTTACTGGGGCATATAACAGCTCTGATTCTGCTTCACTCAGCTTCAATCTCTGCTTCATTAAAGTTAGGAAAATGCCTACATTTCCTAGTTACAAAAGGTAGGGGAGAGTATGTGGAAATTCTGGGTACACTGAGTATTTTCTGTAGAATCAAATTATGGTTTAAGTGCTACCACAAAACCAGACTATAGTTACAGCAGTTAAAGTGATAGTTCTTTGAAAGGCAAAATGAATATGGTGCTCTTTGGTTCTCTGCAATAAGACTTCCTTCCACATTATTGATTTGATATCTGTTTATATAATTTATTTTATTTAGGTATAGTTGATTTACAATGTTATGTTAATTTCTGCTTTACAGAAAAGTGATTCAGTTATATGTATACATTCTTTTCCATTATAGTTATTATAGGATATTGAATGTATTTCCCTGTGCTATACAATAGGACCTTGTTTATCCATTTTATATATAATAGTTTGCATCTGCTAATTCCAAACTCTCACTCCATCCCTTCCCCATCCGCCACCTTCCTTGACAATCACAAGTTTGTTCTTTATAACTGTGAGTCTGTTTCTGTTTCATTTCATAGATTAGATTCTATGATTCATGAATAAGTGATTTCTGTTTGATGTGATTGGTATCAGTGTTAAATTTATGCTAAAAAGTTTGGCTTATGGAGACACTTAGTTCTAAAGTGGATTTATCCTGAGACTTTCTTGAATTTTCTTAATTAAGCATTTACTCTTGCTTCGTATTCTGGGAGAAGAAAGGTGGTGTCATTATTTTAAATAATCTAACATTCATTATTCCATTGGTAGATTTAATAGCACAGGAGCAATTATTAAAATATTATTTCTGTACATTTTGGACTCAGTAATTTAAAGAGTAATTTATTAAAGTGCTTTAAATAAATATGGCCAACCTGGATAGCATATTGAAAAGTAGAGACATTACTTTGCCAAAAAAGATTCATCTAGTCAAGGCTATGGTTTTTCCAGTAGTTATGTATGGATATGAGAGTTGGATGGTGAAAAAGGCTGAGCGCCAAAGAATTGATGCTTTTGAACTGTGGTGTTGGAGAAGACTCTTGAGAGTCCCTTGGACTGCTAGGAGATCCAACCAGTCCATCATAAAGGAGATCAGTCCTGGGTGTTCATTTGGAAGAACTGATGTTGAAGCTGAAACTCCAATACTTTGGCCACCTGATGTGAAGAGTTGACTCATTGGAAAAGACCCTGATGCTGGGAAGGATTGGAGGCAGGAGCAGAAGGGGAAGACAGAGGGTGAGATGGCTGGATGGCATCACTGACTCGATAGACATGGCTTTGGGTGGACTCCGGGAGTTGGTGATGGACAGGGAGGCCTGGTATGCTGTGGTTCATGGGGTCGCAGAGTCGGACACGACTGAGCGACTGAACTGAAAATAGGTTTTATCTAACATTTAAATGGAATAAGACAAGTTTTATTTATTAAATGCTAATTATTTAAAACATATTTTGGTTGCTTTAAGAATGGCATGATTCCAGAAATCAGTCAGCCTGCACTTAATGTTAAAACAATATATTTGCTTTGAATTTATCAATGCTTTTTATAGCTATCCTAAATTTGAGTGCATTTAAATAAATGAAATTTTGTGGAAGATTTTTAATACTTCAAAATCATGGTGATATTTGGCACCAGTAAGAAGGTTGCATAGAGGTATAACTCTGACAATTAGTTGGAATGTAAGTTTTGAGATTCAGGTCATAAGTTCAAGCTGACATCAACATCTGAGAGCTACTGATTGGTGCTTAAAATGAGTGGATAGCCTCAAAATATTTTTTTCTATTTCCTACATATTTTTAGTAAAATATTCTTCCTAAAAGTATTAAAAAGTGCTTTTTTCATTGTTTAATGGTCACAAATGTAAATTTGAGAAACATTGAATTAAAAAGAATCATTATTCACTTTTATTGGAGAAAGAATTTTAAATACTATAGGTATTTAGGCCCAACTTTTAACAATTGGTAGGTTTTATTTTCTTGCCTTTTCCTGTTAGTTTAAGGGATACTGTGTCAATTAAATCCATTTTTCAAGAAGGAAATATGCCTGAAATTACTTTGTCGTTGTTGTTGCTTAGTTGCTAAGTCATATTAGACTCTTTTGTGACACCGTGTACTGTAGCTAGCCAGGCTCCTATGTCTATATGGGATTTCCCAGGCAAAAATACTGGAGTGGCTTACCATTTCCTTCTCCAGGGGATCTTCTTGACCCAGGGATCTTATTTGAGTTTCCTGCATTGGCAGGTGTGTTCTTTAGCAATGAGCTCACTTTACTTCAGAAAGTGTTATATTTCATCTTAAAGCCTTCTGAGTTTAGGAGTCGAAGGGTGCATGAGCATGGCCTGGAAACCAATGTTTGGCCTCTTAAAGTGATCAGTCACTGAAGTCATGTCCAACTCTTTGCAACCCCATTAACTGCAGCACGACAGGCTTCCCTGTCCTTCACTGTCTCCTGGACTTTGCACAAACTCATGTTCATTGAGTTGGTGATGCCCTCCAATCATCTCATCCTCTGTCACCCCCTTCTCCTCCTGCCTTCAGTCTTTCCCAGCATCAGGGTCTTTTCCAGTGAGTGAGCTCTTTGCTTCAGGTGGCCCAAGTATTGGAGCTTCACCTTCAACATCAGTCCTTCCAATGAATATCAGGATTGATTTCCTTTAGGATTGACTGGTTTGATCTCGATGCTGTCCAAGGGACTCTCAAGAGTTTTCTCCAGCACCACAGTGTAAAAGCATCAATTCTTTGGTGCTCAGCCTTCTTTATGGTCCAACTCTCAACATCTGTACATGACTACTGAAAAAAACCATAGCTTTGACTAGATGGACCTTTGTCAGCAAAGTGATGTTTCTGATTTTTAATATGCTGTTTAGCTTTGTCTTAGCTTTTCTTCCAAGGAACAAATGTCTTTTAATTTTGTGGCTGTAGTCATTGCCTGCAGTGATTTTGGAGCCCAAAAAGTAAAGTCTGTCACTGTTGCCTTTTTTTCCCCATCTATATGCCATGAAGTGATAGGACCAGATGCCATGATGTTAGTTTTCTGAATATTGAGTTTTAAGCCAACTTTTTCGCTCTCCTCTTTCATACTCATCACCTTTTAGTTCCTCTTCGCTTTCTGCCATTAGAGTGGTATCATCTTCATATCTGAGGTTGTTGATATTTCTCCTGCCAGTCTTGATTTCAGCTTGTGATTTATCCATGTGGGCATTTCCCATGATGCACTCTGCATACAAGTTAAATAAGCAGGGTGATAATCTACAGCTTTGTCATACTCCTTTCCCAACCAGTTCATCATTCCAGGTTTGGTTCTGGCTGGTGCTTCTTGCCCTGCATACAGGTTTCCCAGGAGACAGGTGAGGTGGTTTGGTATTCCCAACTCTTTAAGAATTTTCCACAGTTTTTTATGATCCACACAAAGGTTCTAGAGTAGTCAATGAAGCAGAGGTAGATTTTTCTTTTTTAATTCCCTTGCTTTTTCTATTATCCAGTGACTGTTGGCAATTTGATCTCTACTTCCTCTGCCTTTTCTAAATCCAGCTTGTACATCTGGAAATTCTCAGTTCATGTACTGTTGAAACCTAGCTTGAAGGATTTTGAGCATTATTTTGTTAGCATGTGAGATGACTGCAGTTGTTCAGTAGATTGAACATTCTTTGGCATTGCCTTTCTTTGGGATTAGAATGAAATCTGACCCTTTCCAGTCCTATGGTCACTGCTGAATTTTCCAAATTTGCTAGCATATTGAGTGCAGCACTTTCACAGCATCATTTTTAATGATTTGAAATAGCTCAACTGGAATTCCATCACCTCCACTAGTTTTGTTCGTAGTGATGCTTCCTAAGGCCCACTTGACTTCACACTCCAGGATGTCTGGCTCTAGGTGAGTAATCACATCATTGTGATTATCCAGGTCATTAAGACCTTTTTAATATAGTTCTTCTGTGTATTCTTGCCACCTCTTCTTAATCTCTTCTGCTTCTGTTAGTTCCCTGCCATTTATTTCCTTTTGTGCCTATCTTTGCATGAAATGTTCTCTTGTTATATCTAATTTTCTTGAAGAGATCTTTAATCTTTCCCATTCTATTGTTTTTCTCTATTTCTTTGCATCGCTCACTTAAGACTTTTTTTCCTCTCTCTTGCTCTTCTCTGAAATTCTGCATTCAATTGGGTTTATTTTTCCCTTTCTCCTTGTCTTTGGCTTCTCTTCTTTTCTCAGCTATTTGTAAAGTTTCCTCAAACAACCATTTTGCCTTCTTGCATTTCTTTTTCTTAAGAACAGTTTTGATCACCACCTCCTGTACAGTGGTATGGATCACCTTCCATAGTTCTTCAGGCACTCTGTCTACCAGATCCAACCCCTTGAATCTATCTGTCACCTCTACTGTATAATCGTAAGTAATTTGATTTAGGTCATACTGGAATGAGCTAGTGGTTTTCCTTACTTTTTTCAATTTAAGCTTAAATTTTGCAATAAGCAACTCACAGAGCACTAGCCATTTTTAAAATTAGAGTTGACACCCTAATATTTTAGGCCTTGGTTATGATTGACAGAGAAAAAAATCTTGTTTGCATGTTGACAACAAGCATGATGGGCACTCATGGCTGCACAGATTGTTCAATGAACAAGTCCAGGGGAATTATTCACACAAACTGGTAGTAGTACCCTCTGGAGTGTTCATTACTGTCTAGTGTTGAACCTCTATAAGTCTATGTGGTGACCCAGTGACTTTTACCAAGTTTTCATTTTACATGTTATTTCTGTCTGTTTAGTTTTCTGTGTCTCAATTTATTCAGACATTCACAAGGTTATTGTTACATACTAGCTCACTATTTTTACCCCCATTGCTTCATTAGTATGAATGATCTGATTTCAGCTTTTTACATAATGCCTCAAATTATGAAAGAGAAGACTCTTCAGAGTCCCTTGGATTGCAAGAAGGTTAAACCAGTCAACCTTAAAGAAAATCAGCTCTGAATATTCATTGGAAGGACTGATACTGAATCTGAAGGTCTAATACTTTGGCCATCAGATACAAAGAGCAGACTCACTGGAGAAGACCCTGATGTTGGGAGAGATTGAAAGCAAAGGAGAAGTGGGTAGTAGAGGATGAAATGGTTAGATATCCTCAACGACTCAACATGAACTTGAGCCAACTCTGAGAGGTAGTGAAGGACAGGAGAACCTGGCGTGCTACAATCCAAGGGGTGACAAAGTGTTGGACACAACTTCGCAAATTAACAGACTGAAACACACACATACTTGTGCAGATATATTGAAAGCAATGCTGGTGTTTATGGAACAAACCTTAATATTTAAAGCAGTGCTTTATTCAGTGGAATTGTTTTATTTTCTTCATTTTATTATTTTCCTCTCTCCTGGTTTCTAAGAAGTTATGGCAACTGAATAGCTAAATATTGATTTGAAATCACTGTGTGTTATTATACAGATGAAATCATACAAAACAGAATTTCAGAAATATTAACCTATACCTAATCTTTTGTCTTTTGATATGCTTACATTCCTAGTGTTTAAAGTCACAGTTGCCCAAATTAGCATATGACATTTCATCTGGAATTTCTTTTAAAACCCATGATATCTAAAGATTCTCCTATTTTAAAAACATCTTTATGATTGCATAATTTGACTCCAGTTTGTGAATTTTTGTGTCTACTTTGGGTGATTATTTATTATTTGTGCAGTTATAAGTTTTACAGACCTAAAAACAAGCAGGTGAAACCATTCGTTGTCAATCTCAATCAGTTCTCAGTACTTAAAATCTACTCAGAGTTATACATCTTTTGTACTTTCCTAGTGTCAGTTTTCTGTATTACTTCCTCCCTTAGACATAAATTTAGTTATTCTCATAATGATTGGTTTAGTCTTTTAGGCCATAATTTCTGTTATTCCCTTTTCTATTTGTCCAGGGTTGTTGTTAACAGTTTACTTATTGGTTTTCCTGACTAAGTTATAGCTTTACCTCTTGAGGCTCAGGAAAAATTATACTTGTGTTCTTTTTCAGCCTTCTTTAAATACATCTGAACTGGTTTGTTGTTTTATGATTCATTTACTATTGCTTTCAGTTGATATTGGTCCAGTTCAACAAAATCATTCTCTTAGCTTTGCTGAGTTCTCTGTTGGATTCATACTTCAGTCAACTGTGAAAGATACTGGGAAAATTCACTGTGAATGTAGTGCTTGATCTGTATGGAATTGTAACAGGCCTTCTGGAGAGTGTAGTTTTTCTACAGATGTGTGTGTAAATATGATAAGTGGACCATAAAGAAGGCAGAATACCAAAGAATTGATGCCTTTGAGCCGTGGTGCTGGAGAAGACCCCTGAAAGTCCCTTGGACAGCAAGGAGATGAAACCAGTCAGTCCTAAGAGAGATCATCCCTGAATATTTACTGGAAAGACTGATGCTGAAGCTGAAGCTCCAGTATTTTGGTCATCTGATGCAAACAGATGACTCATTGGAAAAGTCTGATGCTGGGCAAGATTGAGGGCAGAAGAAGAGGGCATCAGAGGATTAGATGGCTGGATGGCATCTCTGATGTGGTGAACATGAACTTGGGCAAACTCTGGGAGATAGTGAGGGACAGGGAGGCCTGGCATGCTGCAGTCCATGGGGTCACAAAGAGTAAGACACAACTAGGAGACTGAACAACAACAACAATTAATAATTTCATCATTAATATGGAATGTACTGGTATAGAATGGGATGAATTCATAGGTCTGTACTATTCCTAATAATATAAGAAAAGAAGAATCTGAATAAGTTAAGCAGGAGCCTAGCTTGTCATTCTAATTCCAGCCATACCAATACTTTCTCTCAAATTCTTTATCCTCCTGTCTTTAGAATTCCCGTGTTGGAAGCTAACTGTTATTGGGGATAGTTTGGGTGTAGCAGCTAGATTAGTTTAAGTGGGTGTAACAGGTTAAACTGGAAGGTGAAGGTTATATTTTTTACAAACAATTATCTCTCAGAAAACTCTATGTCTGGAACTTACAAGTCTTTTTATTTATAATTGTCTGTCTCTACCTGCCTGCTGGCACTTCTGTTTGGATTAAATCCATCTCAAACTCACCATTTTGAAAATAGCTCACTATATTCTTCACTTAATCAACTTTTTCCTTTACCTCCTTGTCTCCATAAATGATATATTAATTTTTACACACTCTGAGAATTAAAACTTGTAACTCCTCCTTCTTTTTCAATCACCATATCTAATCTATTGAAAGTCCTAGATTCTCTTAAAACATTCCTTCCAATGTATGTTGCACATTTCCCTTGCCAGTCTGTTTTTCAAGCCTTTAATACTTCTCATGTGCACTCTTTCAAAAGTTAGATAAAGAATATCAACCCTCACTTGACTATTTCTCTTTCAATCTATAATATTCAAATAGGCAGATTAATCTTCTTTACTAAACCATGACTGTTGCTCTACCACCCCGTTACTCAAAAACATTAAAGACACAGTTGCCTACTAGGCAAGAAGGAATTGACAGAAACAAGAGAAAATGGAGGCAGTGGCTAGAGCTAGAGTATAATCAAGATCATGTATATCACATGAACACATTTTAAATCATCTAGTAAATGCAAGAAATTATGCATTAGTAGATACCATGTGACAAGAGAATATGAAGGAATATAAGGTATATTTTCTACCTATGAAGAATTTGTATTTTAGTGATGTAAGATCACATACTTATATAGTTATAATATGTGATATATGATATAAGATCATATGTATGTATATAAGATCACATATAAATGATATAAGGTCACAAGCAATGCTAAATAATGATAAAATAGGTAAATTGACAAGAGATATAATAATATAAAACAATGACTTGCTTGATGTATTTTACTGTTCATATAAATTTTAAAGGCCAGAGAGATCAGTTTGGAATGAGTGAACTTTTATAGAATAGATAGGACTTGAATGTTTCAGAAGCAGCATATTTTGACTTGAGTGTAAAGTAAGAATAAGGATAGGTAAAATGAAGCAGGAGAGACAGCTAGGGACTCTCAGAATAACTGTATACAGAATAGATTTTCAGCTAGTTACATGGTCATGGCAGAGGCATGAGGAACCAGAAATCAAATTGCCAGCATCCACTGGATCATTGAAAAAGCAAGAGAGTTCCAGAAAAACATTGACTTCTGCTTCATTATGCCAAATCCTTTGACTGTGTGGATCACAGCAAACTATGGAAAATTCTTTAAGAGATGGGAATATCAGACCACCTTACCTGCCTCCTGAGAAATCTGTATGAAGGTCAAGAAGCAACAGTTAGAAGCAGACCTGAAACAACAGACTGGTTCCAAATAGAAAACAGAGTACATCAAGCCTGTATATTGTCTCCCTGCTTATTTAACTTCTATGCAGAGTACATCATGCAAAATGCCAGCCTGGATGAAACAAGCTGCAATCAAGATTTCAGGGAGAAATATCAATAACCTCAGATATGCAGATGACACCACCTTTGTTGCAGAAACTGAAGAAGAACTAAAGAGCCTCTTGATGAAAGTGAAAGAAGAGAGTGAAAAAGCTGGCTTAAACTCAACATTCAAAAAACTAAGATCATGGCAACTGATCCCATCACTTCATGGCAAATAGATGGGGAAACAGTGGAAACATTAACAGACTATTTTTTGGGGCTCCAAAATCACTGCAGATGGTGACTGCAGCCATGAAATTAAAAGACACTCACTCCTTGGAGGAAAAGTTATGACCAACATAGACAGCAAAATAAAAAGCAGAGACATTACTTTACCAACAAAGGTCCATCTAGTCAAAGCTATGGTTTCTCCAGTATTCATGTATGGATATGGGAGTTGGACTATAAAGAAAGCTGAGTGCTGAAGAAGTGATGCTTTTGAATTGTGGTGTTAGAGAAGACTCTTGAGAGTCCCTTGGACTGCAAGGAGATCCAACCAGTTCATCCTAAAGGAAATCAGTCCTGAATATTCATTGGGAGGACTGATGCTGAAACGAAACTCCAATACTTTGGCCACCTGATGTGAAGAACTGACTCATTGGAAAAGACCTTGATGCTGGGAAATATTGAAGGCAGGAGGAGAAGGGGATGACAGAGGATGAGATGGTTGAATGGCATCACTGACTAATTGGACATGAGTTTGAGCAGGCTTTGGGAGCTGGTGATGAACAGGGAAGCCTGGCGTGCTGCAATCCACGGGGTCTCAAAGAGTCGGACATGACTGAGCGACTGAACTGACCTGACATGGTCATGGAGGGATTATCTGGTGAGAACTTGAACCTGCCTTGTGAAGGAGAATCAGATTAGTAATTTTCTAGAAAGATGTGATTAGGAACTCACTGGGGAAACTTGAAGTAGACAGGTTAGTGGATAAAACTGAAATTAGGTCCTTGACATTTGCCTTCATATCTCATATTAAATTCTTTAGTAAATCCCTTCTGCTCTTTGTTCAAATTATGTCCCCTAGTACTTTCCTCCTGCCATCTACTCCAAGCCAAAACCATTTTTTAAATTGGGGGCTATGGCAATAGACCTCATCTGGCCTCCTTCTTTTCAGTCTCACCCCAACCCTCACTCCCATCAAACCATTGTCTTTTACCACTCAGTAGACATGACTTAGCAAGCAAACAACAACAACAAAAACTTGGCTTAATTTTACAAAAAAAAGAAGCCTTCAAATGGTTCATCATCCCACTAAGAATGAAAGCCCAAGTCCTTTCATGTATACAGAGTCCCATATGATCTGGTTGCCAGCTACCTTCTTACCTCATTTCTTCTCAGTGTCCCTGCCTCATTCACTGTTTGCCTGCCATGCTCACTTTCTTGTTCTTGAACACACCAAAAACTTGTTCCTCCTCAAAGCTCTGGATGTGATATTCTCTGTTTGGGACACTCTTCTCCAGTTAGCTATGTGGTTCACTTCCATAATCCTTCAGGTCACCTCCTCAGAAAGATATTCCCTGATCCCTCATCAAGTATTCATGCTCACCACCCTATCACTTTCTAATCACTTATTTTTCTTTATATTTTTCCCAGAGCACTTATATAGCTGAAGTGAAGTGAAGTGAAGTGAAAGTCGCTGGGTTGTGTCCTACTCTTTGCGACCCCATGGACAATACAGTCCATGGAATTCTGCAGGCCAGAACACTGGAGTAGGTAGCTTTTCTCTTCTCCAGGGGATCTTCCCAACCCAGGGTTCAAACCCAGGTTCCCTGCATTGCAGGCAGATTTGTTACCAGCTGAGCCACCAGGGAAGCCCTTTATATGCCTAACATAGTATATATTTATTTGTTTGTTTTATCATCACCTCTTTCCACCAAAATATAACTCCATGTGGGCAGAAATTCCTTTTTCTCTGCTGTATCCCAAGCACCAGGTGTAAAATATATATTAGGTGTTCAAAAAATATTAAGTAAACTGAGGGTTAACCCAATGAAACAGAGGTACTGGAAGAAGTAACAGCCATGGTAACCCTTTAGGGGATTCAGTTCAGTTCAGTTCAGTGACTCAGTCATGTCTGACTCTTTGCAACCCCATGGATTGCAGCACGCCAGGCTTCCCTATCCATCACCAATTCCCGGAGCTTACTCAAACTCATGTCCATTGAGTCAGTGATGCCATCCAATCATCTCATTCTCTGTTGTCCCCTTCTCCTCCTGCCTTCAATCATTCCAGCATCAGGGTCTTTTCCAAGGAGTCAGCTCTTCGCATCAGGTGGTCAAAGTATTGGAGTTTCAGATTCAGCATCAATCGTTCCAATGAATATTCAGGACTGATTTCCATTAGGACTGACTGATTGGATATCCTTGCAGTCCGAGGGACTCTCAAAAGTCTTCTCCAACATCACAGTTCGAAAGTATCTATTCTTTGGTGCTCAGTTTTCTTTATAGTCCAACTCTGACATCCAAACATGACTACTGGAAAAATCGTAGCTTTGACTAGATGGACCTTTGTTGGCAAAGTATTGTCTCTGCTTTTTAATATGCAGTTTGGTCATGACTTTTCTTCCAAGGAGCAAGCATCTTTTAATTTCATGGCTGCAATCACCATCTGCAGTGATTTTGGAGCCCCCAAAATAAGGGGATTAAAAGGTTTAAGGGGATTAGAAGATTCAAATTCTAGATTGTGAGAATATAATATCCTGCTCTCATTCTCCTGGGAAGACAGATAGTAAGTAAACAAATATGATGATTTTAGAGGAATAAGACTTATGAAGGTAATCTTTAAATTTTTCTCTTTTTAAGAAAATAGAAATAACAGAGCTATAGAAAGTGATGGGAATGGAGTGTAGGGTATTAGATGAGGTAGTTAAGGATATATTCTCTGAGGAAATGATAGTTGAGCTGGGACCTGAATGATAAAGTACCAGCCAAGTAACTGTTTAGGGGACAAGAATTCTTTGTACTGGGAAGAAGAAGCAAAGGTTGTAGAGTTCCCTTGGGTGCTGCTTTTCTTGGTATATACATGAGTGTGCTAGGGAGGAAAGACAGGGAAAGTGGGGACTCCTGGGCAGTACTGGCTGTAACTTTTTAGATTTATGAGTTCTCTTTGACTATTGTCTTTGAGATGCTGAAGACTTTGCCAAGGAGCCATGTGTATGTAACTCTTGAGTGCTTCTAGACAAATGCTCATCTGCAAAAGGAGAAAAGGTTAATAGTACTGATAACCCCCCAGATCAGTCCAGCACACATTTAAAATAGGGACACAGTGATAGAAATAAAACACTTCATTTTTTCTTTTAGTAACCATCTCTTACCTTCTCCCAAATTATAGGGTTTCCAGGGTCTCAGATGTGCTCAAGAATAAGACCTATTGTTTTCTATATCATCTTTTCTCCATTTGTTCAAGTCTTTTTAGTGGTATTGTGAAGTTTTCTTTACATAGATTGTTCATATTTTGTTGTTTATCCTTAGATATTTCATTTTTGATTATAATTATAAATAGGCTCTTTTACATATTCTATCTGGTTGTATAAATGCAGAATATTGATTTCTGTACATTTGGCCCTTCTTATCTGCAGGTTCTGCATCTGCAGATTCAACCAATTGCAGATAAAAAGTATTAAAAAATACAGGAAATTTCAGAAAGCAAAACTTGAATTTGCCACACACCAGCAAGTATGTACATAGCATTTACATTGTATTAAGTATTATAAGTAATCTAGAGATGATTTAAAGTATACAGAAGGACGTTTATAGATTATATGACAATACTACACCATTTTATATAAGGAATTTGAGCATCTGCAGATTTTGGTGTCTGCAGGGGGTCCTAGAACCAATCCCCCATGGATGCCAAGGGACAATTGTAGGTTAATTCTGTAGCTATCCATTTTGCAAATTTTCTAATTGTAGGTAATAATTCTGGGACTTTCATTTAAAATATTAGTCATTACTTCAATATAGATTTATAGGATTAATAGGAAATTCTCATTCATTCATTAGCAAATATTCAATGGATATCTGCTATATGTCAGGTAATCTTTGAGGCCCTAGATATCAGGGTTGTCATTCTGGAAGGTTTTTTTTTTTTTTTGTGAGAATTGGCTTCCTCAAAAGATTTTTGTTATGGAAAGTTATCACGATATCCTGATTTTATTGAAACATATTGCCTTTGCAGGATAAATCTAGTGTGTTTAGTCTCTAAGTTATGTCCGACTCTTTGCGACCCCATGGACTGCAGCTTGCCAGGCTTCTCTGTTCTTCACTCTGTCCCAGAGTTTGCTCAAATTCATGTCCATTGAGTCAGAGTTGCTATCTAACCATCTCATCCTCTGCTGCCCTCTTCTCCTTTTGTCTTCACTCTTTCCCAGCATCAGAGTCTTTTCTAATGAGTCAACTCTGCATCAGGTGGCCAAAGTATTGAAACAGCAAAAATAAACCTGCAAATCTATGTTTATGAATTGAATCACATCTTGGATATCATGCCATTGTCCAGTGAAACCCTGCACATGCAAATATAGCATCCAAGGAAACAGCAATATGAATAAGGTAGTCTAAGAATTCTGCTCTTACAGGGCTTACCTTTTGCCAGGGAGATATAATTTTTGCCAGCAAGATGAACTTGTAGGTGTCATGTCATATTCCTAAAATCATCTTTATTTTGTCTGCTGCTCTTTAAACCTACTTAGAAGAAGTCACCTTTTCCCTGACTTCTTCATGAACACTTTGGTAATCCTATGACCTTTCTTGTCACTCTTAGGTTATAAAATATTTTAGTCATTGGAAGCTGAGACCACAATCCCAACTTATATCTTCTCTATGTTCCCTAGATGAAAACCTGAAAGTGAAAGTCACTCAGTCATGTCTGACTCTTTGCTACCCCATGGACTATAAAGCCCATGGAATTCTCCAGGCCAGAATACTGGAGTGGGTAGCATTTCTCTTCTCCAGGGGATCTTCCCAACCCAGGGATCAAACCCAGGTGTCCCTCATTGCAGGCGGATTCTTTACCAGCTGAACCACAATGGAAGCCTAAAAATACTGGACTGAATAGCCTATCCCTTCTCCAGCAGATCTTTCTGAACTAGGAATCGAACCTGGATCTCATGCATTGCAAGTGGATTCTTTACCAACTGAGACATCAGAGAAGCCCTGCTGAAAATCTGCCTATTGATAAAAAGTATTGTTGGCTTCCTCCTTTTCTTGTTGACCTTCTCTCCTACCCATAAGTTAATTGCTGTTTTTATTTCTCCAACGTGGGAGCATGGAGATAGAGGAGAGGAAAGGGTATCAGGAAATCCCTTACTTGACTGATGCTATTGTAAAACAGCTTCTTTTCTGTCTGTGGCCCATTTCTCATACAGTTTTTTTCTGACAAATCCTGGGAGTTTGGACTGATCATAACATAGTTACTGCTGCTATCAGAGCAGCCAGCAGTCAGTCTTTAACCTGTTAGGTTTCTCAGATGACAGTCAGACTCAGACTCAGCTCATTTGCCATTCAAAATCTAAGGGTCACATAGCAGACTCCAAGAGCTTCATTTGAAATCTCTTGTATTAGACTTCGGTTTGGGAAGCAGCATTCCTTCACATATATATATCTCTTCCTTATGAGAGTCAATGAGAAGGAATAAACATGGTTCAGCTCTCAGTAAAATAATCCTCCTCACAAACCCCCTGTCTCCATTCTTTCATCGTTTTAATTTCATTTTTATAAACCTACAGTCTTATCCCTTGCTACTAAAAATGTGGTTTTTGGACCAGCAATATTGGTATTACTGGGAGCTTATTAGAAATGCAGAATCTTGTGCTCTCTCCAGACCTGCTGAATCACATTTTAACAAGATCTCTAGGTGATTTATGTGCATATTCAAGTTTGAGAAGTACTGATCTAATCTATTTTTAGTCTCTTATTTTAAAGTTTCTTTTGGTAATCTTCCTCATACTTCATGTTGATATCTAATATCTGTCATATCTTGGTACCTCAATGGAGACTTAAAATTTACCATCTTTTTACATAGACAAAAGGCAAAAAAAAATTTTTTTAATCAGATTGGAATAATTTATATGAAGAAACTATATAAGGGTAATTGTTATGAGTTGAATTGTGTTCTCCCCATATTCATGTGTTGAAGTCTTTATCCCTACTACCTCAAAATGGAATCTTGTGTGGAAATAGAGTCATTGTAGATATAATTAGATAAAGGTGAACTTGCATTGGAGTAGACTGGACTCCTAATCCGTTATGACCAGTGTCCTTTTAAAAATAGGACTATTTGGACACACACACACACACAGGGAACACATCATTTGGAGATGAAGGTTCCCAATCAGGGAAGCGTTTCTACAAGCCAGGGAATGCCAGAAATTGCAATATGTCGCCAGAAGCTGGGAAAGAGGCATAGAACAGATTTTTTTTTTTCTTGCAGCCCTCAAAAGGAACGAACCTTGCTAACATCTTGATCTTGGACTTCTAGCCTCTAAAACTATGAGCTAATAAATTTCTGTTGGTTAAGCCACCCAGTTTGTGATAGTTTGTTGCGACAACCCTAGCATGCCATGTGAGTAGGACCTCTGTGAGTTAGAGCTAGGAGGGGAACACAAGAGATGATCACAGTTTACAAAGGAGGTCAAGAAACATGGAAGGGTTAAGTGAAGGCTTACTCAGAGGAGAGGGAAAACCAAAAGGAGAACTCACTTCTGATTCTCATTGCTTGTAGCTTCTGCTGGTCCCGCTGCAGCTTCCTCCAGAACCTTTGTGGGCAGTGAATACATATTTGTTGATGTGACAACATCAAAACATTGTCTTGCTTTGGGAAATGTAAAGTGAAGAGAAAAAGGCAGTTTCTGGTAAATGGAAGTAATTCTTAGCAGGCTGAATTCTTACCCAGTGAGCGCTAAGGAATTTTGCTCAAGTCGTGAGAATGAAAACATATTGAAACAAATAACCCAAGTTTTCCATTGCAGTTCCAGAAGATGAGGATTTGGCTTGTTATTAATATTCTCCACTTGATTGCTTCTTTCTGTTGTGCTAGAGATGAAAGTACTCTGTGGTCTTATTCAAGCAGCTATTTATTAATCTGTAGACAGGGCTGGAGGAGTGACTGATGTGGAGCATAGACTAGCAGGATGGGGACACATGGGACATTGGTGGGAAATCCAGAAACATGCTAACCAAAATGTGAGGCAGGTGAAGTTCCCTTTTTATGCCCTCTTTTCTCCCTTTTCTGCAGATATTAATACTTCTTTCTTTCAATGAGGAAATTAGTTTTTAATGATTGCTGTGCATATTCACATTAAATTCTCACAACACAACTTGGTATAAGAATTTTTATTTCTAGTTTCCTAAACAGACACTTGGAGCTAAAGGTTAAGTTATTCACATTATGGAACATCTTAAAGTTGACATAATTTGTTGAGGATCGGCCTCTCCCAGGCTACTTATGCTCAAATTCCAGCTTCACCCCTTACAAACTATGGGACCTTGGGCAATTACTTAAACTTTTCTATACCTCTGTTTTCCCATCTGTAAAGTAAAGGTAATAATGTTGATAGTTCTTATTTCCTGAAGTTGTTGAGAGGATTAAATGGATCACTATGGATAGTATTTGAAACTATCCATTGCCCAACATATGAGGATGTTGTAGAAGGAGCAGGAATCCAGGGCTTTTTGACTTCGAGACCAGTGCTCTTTTCATAATGCACAAGCTACTTCTGTCAGCACCCAGCTGCCCTCATGACACTTGTCCATTCTTCAGATATTTCTCTCCTTTTACTCCCACCAAACTTACCTTCTCTGAACTCCAATTCCTCATAAACTACAAGGTATATGTATCAATTAATTTGGATAAATCTCTGAAAGCTAAGTTGTTAATGAGTGCTCCTGGCTTGATGATATGCTTTTTAGTATGGTTTCAGTTTGAGTTGTGCAGACTTGGAGAGAGCTGTTATACAAAGTAGAGATTGGAAAGTCACTGTTAGGGGGACTGGATAAGGGATACAGGAGCAAAGAGAGGGTAACTCTGCTTTTCTGTGCAAAGGGAAGACCAACCAATGCCAGAAGTGCAGCCATTACTGCAGATTCCGGAAACTAGACCTTTGTGCCACAGGCCTTTGCTTTGCTTCTCAAATCTTGCCATTTGTTAGAGACCTTTTTTCACTTGCACATAGGCTACCCAGACCTGGTGGGGAGTGAAGAGGAGCAAGTCATTTAAATAAAAGCTAATCACTTCAGAATCTTAGTGGAAACTAATTTAATATTTCCATAGTCTTATTATTATTATTATTTTTTACCACTCAAGGTTTCCATTCTGGGATTAATGTATTTTTCTGGGTGATTTTCTCAAGCCAAAATGATCGTTTATTTTAAAATTTATGGCAATACTAGATGCTGGAAGTTTAGTTTTCCAAGTAAACAATTCCTTGTTCAAAACATTTTTTTCTGCATAAATCTTAGCAACCTAAAGAAGGTTTTAAATGCAAGCCCAACCTGACTTTCAATATTGGTGCAAGAATTGCACTGGAAAGAAAAATTTTGGCAAGAATCACAAAAGAAACAAACTGACTAGCACTATCCCCTGCTGCTAAAAACTGAACTAAGAAGGGGAATGGGTTTGTGTGTGTGTGTGTGTGTGTGTGTGTGCGTGCGCACGCGCACACACACACACACACGAGTACATTCTTTATTTCTGTTGACAGATGGATCTTAGCTACCAAACTTGGAAAAAATGTAGGCAGTAAATCAGTTTTCCCATTTCATGACAGACTTTATCATGAAAGATGATTCTAAATGTAAACACAGTGGGTAAAATGCCACTTAGAGGGAATTTAATAAACATACTAATTTAGACCTCAGCAAGAGAGCACCTAAATATCAAACATAATAATACACCACAAATCAAATATTCAGGATATCTTTTTTAATCTAAGAGGAAACAGAACTCTTTATTCTAATCTTGCTGTAAATCCTTTGGCTTCCTAAAGTATGTGATCTTGTTAAATTAAAGGATTAAAGTGAATGCATCCTTACTTTGGTATGTACTTACAACTAAATAAATAACATGCTTGTTATGACTGCAAACAAATGAATTAAGTGAAACAAGGCAGACAGCATGGACTTGCTGATGTCTTTGTTTTTGACAGCCTCTAATCCCTGGAAACAGGAAGATATCGAGATGAATAAACATTCCTTGCCTATGTGAGCTCCCAAGTGGTTAAGTCTATGCCCAGATTCGTGCTAAGAAGTTCAGACACTGAAGCATCTGGAGACCTTGCATATGTATAAAGGAAATATCTCTCTTCCATTGTCTTCTCTGTTTCCTGCTTATCAGAAAACCCATTAATGCTTTAGCATTTGGGGCCCTCAAATAAGGCAGGGGCAGTGGGGGTGTACAAGAAACATTTCTCATTAGATAGTTTTGGAGAATTGTCCCCCCTTGAACAGCTGTCCCAGTTTAGTCTCCATCAGCTGTCACTGACCTTTGTAAAAGAGCAAAAACGACATAGTGCTGTCAAAGTGAAACCCCATTCTCCACAACATTTAATTCAGGGGCCACAGATGTGTCCCCTTTCTTCATGGAACGTGGTCCTAAACCAAATATGCTAGCAGTTAAACAGCCCACGAACACACCACAAATATTTGTTTATTGGGAATCAAAATGTGGAGTGGGCTACAAAACTGGGGGCTGGCTTATTAAGACCAGATTTAAGAGTGCTGTGGTGGTGCTTGGGTAAATATCACTAGTGGTACAATATTGAAAAGATTGGGAAGTCATCAACCAGCCCTTCAGAACTGAAACACATGATTTAACCACAAGCTGTACTTTTTGAAATCTTAAACTGTAACACGAAGAGTGACCTAATTTAATCCATGTGGGCTACATGTTTGATGTCAACAGACTTTTCTTTTTGAACTGTTTGGGGAATGCAACATGGTCTTTAGTCTTTAATAAAATCTGGGCTATTTCCTGCTAAGTCACTTATCTTGAGTGATTAATTATTTTACTTTATGATTGATATTTCATGGATTCCATGGGTCTTCCTGTACCTCTTGTGCATATCCTTTTTGCAAAAGATAGCTACCTGTTAAGTGTTAAAACATTAGTCTCCCACAGGTGTAACAGGTGTGGAAGTAGCTCCTGGGGCAGACAGTACTTTTCTTACCCTGAGAGGCTTATAAGAGACAGAATGAAGACGATAGTCTCTGGTATGATTCTTGCTTCATAGAGAGACTACTTGTAGACTTAACATTACACATGTGTACATATTATAGAAAAACTCTTCCTAATCAACTCTTCTTAAACCAGATTGAGACATAACTTGGGGGCTGGAGCCTCAGCCATAGATTAGGCCCACAAAATATTTTGTCAGCAGAATGAGATTGTCTCAACATGATTATAATTTTTTTTTTCCTACCAGATGGACAACAAGTTAACCCTTCACTTTTGAAAAAATACTGTGACCATTAACTGAAAATACCAGATGGGATTATTTCACAAGTGTGTCTTTTTAAATGCTTACTGTGACTAAAATTTCTGAGATAATAGCCTTAGTCCACACTAAGTTGAAAGTGATACAGTGTCTGCCCTCAAGTAATTTTGAGGATTGCGAGCTTGATAAAAGCAGGGATAACATAACTAGAGTATTAAAAAAGAAATAAGCTAGACAGAATTTAGGCCTGTGTCCCTTCCCTGAAAGTCAAAGTATTAGTTGCTCAGTTGTGTCTGACTCTATGCAACCCCATGGACTGTAACCCACCAGGCTCCTCTGTCCATGGAATTCTCCAGGCAGATATGGAGTGGGTACCCATTCTCTTCTCCAGGTCCCTTCCCTACCTGTTCTCAATTATTTATGGCTTCCCTACTGAGTGTGATGGTTTGCAGACCGTAGCATTAACATCACCTGAAGATTTGTTAGAAATGTAGACAGACTCAAAGGCTTCTCCCCAGATCTGCCAAATCAGAATGCATTTTACCAAGAACTCTGGCACATTTATATTTGGGAAGCACTGCTTTAGTATGTTTAGGGATGTGATTATAACAGCTGAGCTAAACTCTTAAAAACTCCTAGCTGAGCTGATCTCTTAAAAAGTTACCCCATAGAAGGGAAATTTCCTTTGGCTGGATTCTGACATCAGAATCATTTTGACATATTAGAACCAATGAGTTCGGATAAGTTTATGTCAATATATAAAATCATATTTCTAAGTACTGAAGGATGGTGTTAAGTACAATGAGAATAAGAAATAGACATGTATCATCCCTCTGTAAAAGCCCAAGGCTGAGTATAGTGAGAAAGTAGACTGTGGGTATTCTTTCCTGTTTTATAACAACTTTAAAGTTGAACTCTGCTCTTTAACTTTCAGTTTGAACAGTCAAATATTCTAGACCAGAAGTATCTTCACAATTTCTGGTTTTTCCTCTGAAAGTAATTAGATAGGAGAGGATCTTTTTCATAGGGCCAGGCCTTTAACACCTTAAAAATACTTTGGTTCATACTATGTAAAAAAACACACATTCTACATATTGATGAAACTGAATATTCAATCCAAATTGTAAAATATTATTATGTATACTAACTTTGACTTATGTAATAAAAGGAAATGTATTCTTATCAGATACTTGCCTATTTTTAATTTATTAAAAATGAACATTAATTTACAAGTTCAAAAATTCCAACTATAAAGATACAAAATAAAAACAAAAACATGGCAGATTCAAGTCAATGTATGGCAAAACTAATACAATAATATAAAGAAAAAAATTAAAACAAAAACAAAAACAAAACTTTTCTCCCTAACTCTTCAGGCTCTTCTTCCAATACTGAAAAAATTAGTTATGATTAACAGTTTATTTTCAGTATCTTTCCAGAAAAATTATTTTATTCTTCATTTGTTTACTTTCCTTTTTCTCTCCTCCCCACTTCTCTCCTCTTCTTTATCTTTGATTGTAATGACTTAAATTTCTACAATAGTGTTGTTTCTTACTGATATTATGGTGCTTTGATTTATTCACATAATTTGTTTTGCATAATTTTCCATGTCATCACTTCCAGATATACCACATTTTTATTTATTTGGAAACTTTCACAGAAAAGTTGAAAGAATACAGTTGTCCAGGGATAGTTAGGTTCCAGGAGCTCCTCTTGGGTACCAAAATTCATATTTGCTCAAGTTCCTTATATAAAATAGCTAGGATAATGAATACAACTGGCCGTACATATCTATGTGTTTCACATCACTGGTATCAGCCAACTGGGATTGATAAGTTGAATCTGAAAATGTGAAGCCTACTAATAGGAAGGCTAATAATTGTAGTCCATTGTACCCTTTACTCAGATTCACTTATTAGTTAACATTCTACCTCATTTGACTTACAATATGAGCTCTCTTTCCTCTGAATCATTGTCTATGACTTAGTATCTCTGTATACGTATGTATTTACCCTTCATGGATCACAGCCTAGTAATAGCAAAGGAGCTTGGGCAACTCAGTGAAGCTAGGAGCCTTGCCATGCAGGGCCACCCAAGATGGATGGGTCATAGTGAAAAGTTTTGACAAAACATGGTCCACTGGAGGAGGAAATGGCAACCTACTTCATCTTGCCTAGAGAAACCCATGGACAGTATGAAAAAGATATGACACTGGAAGAGGAGCTCCCCAAGTTGGAATATGTGCAATATTCTACTGGGGAGGAGTGGAGAGCAATGACTAATAGCTCCAGAAAGAATGAAGAGGCTGGGCCAAAGTGGAAAAGAATGTGAATGTGTCTAGTGATGAAAGTAAAGTCTAATGCTGTGAAGAACAATATTTCTTAGAAACCTGAATATTAGGTCCATGAAACAAGATAAATTGGATGTTGTCAAGCAGGAGATGGCAAGATTTAACATTGATATCTTGGAAATTAGTGAACTAAAATAGTCAAGAATGGGCGAATTTAATTTGAATAACCATTGTATCAATTACTGTGGGCAAGAATCCCTTAGAAGAAAGAGAGTAGTCCTTACAGGATACAAAAGAGTCTGAAATGCAGTGCTTGGGTGCAACCTCAAAAACAATAGAATGACCTTGGTTTGTTTCCATGGCAAACCATTCAACATCACAGTTATCCAAGTCTATGCCTCAACCACTGATGAGAGATATCCAGGAATAACAGGCAAGTTTGGCTTTGGAGTACAAGATGAAGGAGGGCAAATGCTAACAGAATTTTTTCAAGAGAACAAGCAAACACCTTTTTCCAACAATATAAAGACAGCTCTACACATGGACATTACCAGATGGTCAATACTAAAATCAGACTGATTACGTTCTTTGCAGCCAGAGATGGAGAAGCTCTATATACAGTCAGGAAAAAAAAAAAAAAAGGCCTGGAGCTGACTATGGCTCAGATCATGAGCTCCTTATTGCACAATTCAGGCTTAATTTGAAGAAAGTAGAGAAAACCACTAGGCCATTTAGTTATGACCTAAATCAAATCTCCTATGATTATAAAGTAGAGGTGATGAATAGATTGAAGGGGTAGATGTGGCAGAGTACCTGAAGAACTATGAATGGAGATTTGTGATATTGTACAAGAGTCAGTGACCAAAACCATCCTAAAGAAAAATGTTAGAGGCCAAGTTGTTTTCTGAGGAAGCTTTACAAATAGCTGAGGAAAGAAGAGAAGCAAAAGGCAAGGGAGAAAGGTAAGGATATACCCAATGGAATTCAGATTTCCAGAGAATAGCAAGGATAGATAAGAAGGCCTTCTTAAGTGAACAATGCAAAGAAATAGAGGAAAACAATAGAATGGAAAAGACTGGTGATCTCTTCAAGAAAATTAGAGACACCATGGGACCATTTAATGAAAGATGGGCAAGATAAAGGATAGAAACGATAAAGACCTAACAGAAGCAGAAGAAATTAAGAGGAGGTGGCAAGAATACACAGAAAAATTATACAAAAAGGTCTTAATGACCTGGATAACCACAATGGTATGGTCACTCACCTAGAGCCAGACATCCTGGACTGTGAAGTCAAATGGTGCTTAGGAAGCATTATTATGAACAAAGTGAGTGGAGGTGATGGAATTCCAGCTGAGCTATTTCAAATCCTAAAAGATGATTTTGTTAAAGTACTGCACTCAAAATGCCAGCAAATTTGGAAAAAACTCAGCAATGGCCCCAGGACAGGAAAATAACAGTTTTCATTCATTCCAGTTCCAAAGAAGAGCAATGCCATAGAATGTTCAAACTCCTGTACAGTTGCACTCATTTCACATGCTGGCAAAGTTATGTTCAAAATCCTTCAAGTTAGGCTTCAGCAGTATGTGAACCAAGAGCTTTCAGATGAACAAGGTGAGTTTTGAAGAAGCAGATGAACCTGAGATCAAGTTGCCAATATTCACTGGATCATGGAGAGAACAAGGGAGTTTCAGAAAAACATCTACTTCTGATTCAATGACTATGCTAAAGCCTTTGACTGTGTGGATCACAACAAACTGTGGAAAACTCTTAAAGAAATTGGAGTACCAGACCACCTCACCTGTTTCCTGAGAAGCTGTGTGCAGGTCAAGAAGAAACACTTACAACTGGATGTGGAACAATGTAGTGGTTCAAAACTGGGAAAGGAGGAAGCCAAGATATATATTGTCACCCTGCTTATTAAACTTCTGTGTGGGGTACATCATGTGAAATGCTGGACTGGATGAATCACAGGCTAGAATCAAGATTTCCAGGAGAAATGTCAACAACTTCAGATATGCAGATGATATCACTCTAATGGCAGAAACAAAAGATGAACTAAAGAGCCTCTTGATGAAAGTGAGTGAGGAGTGTAAGAAAGTTGGCTTGAAACTCAACGTTTAACAAACTAAGATCATAATATCAGGTCCCATCACTTCATGGCAAATAGAAGGGGAAAAAAAGGAAGCAGTGACATTTTGTTTTCTTGGGCTCTAAAATCACTGCAGACAGTGACTGCAGCCATGAAATTAAAAGATGCTTGCTCCTTGGAAGAAAAGCTATGACAAATCTAGACAATATTAGAAAGCAGAAATATCACTTTGCTGACAAAGGTCTATGTAATCAAATCTATAGTTTTTCCAGTAGTCACGTATGTATGTAAGAAGGCTGAGTGTGGAAGAATTGATGCTTTTGAACTATGGTGTTGGAGAAGACTCTTGAGAGTCCCTTGGACTGCAAGGAGATCCAACCAGTCCTGAGTATTCTTTGGAAGGACTGATGTTGAAGCTGAAGCTCCAATACTTTGGCCACCTGATGTGAAGAGCTGACTCATTGAAAAAGATTCTTATGTGGGGAAAGACTGAAGGGAAAAAGAGAAGAGGGCGGCAGAGGATGAAATGGTTAGATAGCATCTCTGACTCAGTGGACATGAATTTAAGGAACCTCTGGGAGATAGTAGAGGACAGAGGAGCCTGGAGTGCTGCAGTTCATGAGCTCGCAAAATGTTGGACATAACTTAGTGACTGAACAACAGTTGTCATGTCTGGATGTGAGAGTTGGACTATAAGGAAAGCCGAGCACCAAAGAATTGATGCTTTTGAACTGTGATGTTGAAGAAGAAGAAGAAGACTCTTGAGAGTCCCTTGGACTGAAAGGAGATCCAACCAGTACATCCTAATAGAAATCAGTCCTGAATATTCTTTGAAAGGACTGATGCTGAAACTGAAACTCCAATACTTTGGCTACCTGATGCAAAATCTGACATTGGAAAAGACCCTGATGCTGGGGAAGACTGAAAACAGGAGGAGAAGGGGATGACAGAGGATGAGATGGTTGGATGGCATCACTGACTCGATGGACATGAATGTGAGCTAGCTCTGGGAGTTGGTGATGCACTGGGAAGCCTGGAGTGCTGCAGTTCATGGGGTTGCAAAAAAGTCGGACATGACTAATGAACTGAACAACAACAAATAGATGTTTGGTAATAACTAGTTTGTGTTTTAATTTGCAATTTCCTAATAACATATGAAGTTTAGCATGTATTTACATACTGATTTGTCATCTGTGTATCTTCTTTGGTGAGGTGTCTGTTCAACAGGATTCTTATTTTTCTATTCATAAATTGAGTGGTTTGCTTTTTATTTTGAGTTTTGACAGTTATTTGTATATTTTGGATAGCAGTTCTTTATCAGATATGTGTTTTACAAATATTTTCTCCCAGTCTGTGGCTTGTCTTCTGATTCTCTTGATATTATCCTAGGTATATATTGCTTACTTCCCAGGTGGCACCATTGGTAAGGAACCTAACTGCCAGTGCAAGAGACTGGGATTTGATCTCTGAGCTGGGAAGATCCCCTGGAGGGCATGGCAACCCAGTGTAGTATTCTTTTTTTTCTTTTTTGGTTTTGCCATACAATGACATGAAATCGCCATGGGTTTACATATGCTCCCCCTCCAGAACCCCCCTCCCTCCTCCCTCCCGATTCCCTTCCCCTGGGAAATCTCGGTGCACCAGCCCCGAGCATCAATCCTGGGCTGGCGAACGATTTCACATATGATAATTAACGTTTCAATGCCATTCTCCCATATCATCCCACCCTTGCCCTCATCCACAGAGTCCACGAGTCTTTTCTATACATCTGCGTTCCTTTTGCTGTCTCGCATGCAGGGTTCTCGCTGCCATCTTTCTAAATTCCATATATATTCGTTAGTATACTGTATTGTTGTTTTTCCTTCTGGCTTACTTCACTCTGGATAATAGGCTCCAGTTCCGTCCAGTGTAGTATTCTTGCCTGAGAATTCCCACGGACAGAGTAGCCTGGCAGGCTACAGTCCAGGGGATTGCAAAAGAGTTGATCATGACTTTGCGACAACATATATTGCTGAGTTTGATTTGCTAACTTTTTTCAAAGGTTTAGCGTGTGTTCACAAAGGATGTTGGTATGCAGTTTTCTTTTCTTTTGATGTGTTCATTATTAGTGTAACAAATGCTTGCCTCATAAATGAGTTGGGAAGTGTTTCTTCTTTTTCTAGTTTTTTGAGAAGTGATTTTGTAGAATTAGTATTGTTTCTTTCACGAATGTTTGCTAGAATTCACAACTGAAACTAGTTCGGCCTGGAGTTTTCTTTATTGAAAGTTTTTTTAATATGAATAAAATTCATTTAGTCATTCTAGATATAGGACTATTCAGTTATCTATATCATCTTGAATGACTTTTTTTATGTGTCTGATTAATGCTCTCTTTCTCTTGCTCTCTCTCTCTCTCTCTCTTTTTTTTTTGTCTTACTCCCTTGATTTCTGCTCTTATCTGTATAATTTTCTCTGTTTTGCATGATTTAGTTTCCATTCCTCTCCTTTCTTTGGTTCTCAAAGTGGAGTTTTAGGTTACTGATTTGAGAATTTTTTTCTTTTTTAACATAAAAACTTAGTGCTAAAAATTTCCTCTTGTTTTAGCTACATTCCACCAATTTTGACATATTGAATTTTCATTTCTTTTCACTTCAAACATTTTCTTTGATCAGTTTTGATTGAAGGGTTATTTATAATTATGCTGTTTAATTTCCAAATAATCAGGATTTTCCCATATATTTTTCTGTTATTGATTTCTAGTTTAATTTGATTATGGTCAGATTATTTTGGGTTAGTTAATACTGTTTTCAGTTTGGTAAAATTTATTTTATCATTCTGAATATGATTTCTTCATCAACAATCAAAGTGTATTTGAGAAAAATGTGTATTGTGCTGTTGTTTGATGGCATGTTCCCTAAATATTAATTAGATAAAGTTGGTGATAACATTGTTCAAGCTATCTAGATCCTTACTGATTTTCTGCTTTGTTATTCTATCAGTTACTGAAAAGAATAGTGATATCTCCAGTTATAATTGTGAGTTTATATGTTCTATTGTCTTTTGCTTTATATATTTTGAAACTCTACACACAATTTAGGATTATTATGTTTTCTTTAGAATTGATCCTATTATTATTACATGGTATCTTTCTTTATATAACTTTGATTATATACCTTGTTCTGAGATCTCTTTTGCTGGATATTATTATAGCTACTCCAACTGTCTTTTGACTAGTGTTTATATTAATATCATATATTTCTATCTTTTAAATTTTACTTTATCTGTATCTTTATGTGTAAAATGGATTTCTTATAGATAGCATATAAATGGGTACTGCTGTTTTATTCAGTGTGATGATCTCTTATATTTGTTTAGACCATTCACACATACGTGATTATTGCTATGAATGAACTAAAATCTCCTCACTTGAAAGCTACTTAAAATTTGTTCCATTTGTCATTTATCTATTTTTTCTCTTTTTCTTCCTTCTCTTAGATGAATCTAGCATTTTTTATCCCATTTTATCTCCTCTAATGAATAATTATTAATATTTATATCTCTTTATAAAAATTTTTAGCTGTTACCCTAGGGTTTACAATATACATTAGAATCTACCTTTAAATATTTTAATACAATTTCATTTGTAGTGTACAGACCTTACAATATGACATATTCAATTCTCCATCCCATCCTCTGTGGTATTATTATGCTACATTTTATTTTTTTACATGCTATAAACAACTGATTGCTACATTTTTTTCTTTTTTTTGCTTTTCACAGGTATATTTTAGACCAATTAAAAGAGGAAAAAATGAATTTTGTTCAGTTTGCTCTGTTTCAAGTGCATTTTATTTCTTTATGTATATATAAGTTTGTCTTGCATCGTTCCTTCTTCTTTAATATTTTCCCCCAGCATTGTAAAGAATTTGACTTGTAGCTATATAAATTCAAAATGTACAGCATGATCATTTGATACACATATTACTGATAACCACAGTAAGGTTAGTTAACACATACATCACCTCATATAAATACTTTTTTCTTTTTTTGTGGTGAGAACATTTAAGATTTACTCTTAGCAACTTTCAATTATATAATACAGTACTGTTAACTATGGTCACTATGCTGTATATTAGATTCCTCAACTTACTATTCTTATAAATGGAAGTCTGTGTCCTTTGACCAAAATTTCTCCATTTCCCTATCCCTTCCCCCCGTCCTTTCTATTCACCTCCCCCCAACCCTGGTAGCAATCATTATACTATTTCTATGCGTTTGGTTTTTTATATATCATGAGTTTGGCTTTTTCTGTACATGTATGTGAGATCATATATTGTCTGTATTTCTCTGACTTATTTCATTAGCATAAGACCCTTAAGTTTCATCCATTGCAACTGGCAGGATTTATTTCTTTTAAAAATCCAAATAATATATATTTTCTGAATCTATTGAAATGACTATATGATTTTTATTCCTCTTTTATTAATGTGCTGTACCAAAGTTATTGATTTGCATATATTGTACCATCTTTACATCCAGGGATATATCCTACTTAATCATGATATATGATCCTTTGAATTGATTTGCTGAATTTGGCTTGCCAGTTTTTTATTGAGAATGTTTGCATCCGTATTCACCAGGGTTGTTAGTCTGTAATTTTCCTTTCTTGTAGTGTCCTTATTTTCTTTGCTGTCAAGGTAATGCTGACCTGGAAAAATAAATTTGGGAGTATGCCTTTGTCTTTGATTTTTTAGAAGAGTTTGAGAAGTATTGGCATTAACTGTTTAAATGTTTGGACAAATTCACCAGTAAAACCATCTGGTCCTGCGATTTTATTTGTTGGGAGGTTTTTAATTACTGATTCAGACTCCTTAGTTGTTATTGGTCTATTTGAATTTTCTATCTCTTCATATGTTTCTAGGAATTTACTTTTGTCGTCTGGTTTATCCAATTTATTGGCACACAACTGTTTACAATTAAAGCCTCTTATAACCCTTTATATTTTTTGTAGTGAGCAGTTGTAATGTCTTCTTTTTCATTTTTAGTTTTCTTTATTTAACTCTTCTTTCTTCTTTTCTTGGTTAGTCCAGCTAATGTTTATTGGTTTTGTTTTATCTTTTCAAAAAACAACTGTTTTATTAAATTTTTCTGTTGTCTTTATAGTCTCTTATATTATTTGTTTCTATTTGATTCTTTTAGTTTCTCTACCAACTTTTGGCTTAGATTTTTCTTCTTTTTCTATCTCTTTAAGATGTAATTTTTTATTATTTGCAATATTTCAGGGGGTTTTGGCTCTTAATATTAATGAAGTTATTTGTTACTATATTAATAAATGCCTGACTTAGACCTGCTTTTGCTGCATACCATAGTTTTAGGTAAGTTGTGGTTTTGTTTTCATTGGCTTCAGATATTTTTTAAGTCCCCATTTGATGTCTTCTTTGACCCATTGGTTGTTCAGGAGTGTGTTGTTTAATATAAAAGCATTTGTGATTATTTTTTCCATTTTTATATTGTTATTGATTTAAAGTTTCATACCACTGTTGTCAGAAAAGATGCTTGATATATTTTCAGTCTTATAAAATATGTTAAGTGTTGCTTTGTGGCCCAACACATACTTTGTCCTTGAAAACGTTCCATATATACTTAAGAAGATTTGTATTCCGGATGGAATGTTCTGTAAATGTCTCTTAGATCACTTCAGTCTATAGTGTTGCTTAGGTCTTCTGTTTACTTACTGATTTTCTTTTCTTTTTTTAAATTTTCTTTACTTTGTTGTGTTGGTTTTGCCATACAATGACATGAAACCGCCCTGGGTTTACATATGCTCCCCCTCCAGAACCCCCCTCCCTCCTCCCTCCTGACTCCACTCCCCCCCACCCCCCACCCTCCGTACATCTCGGTGCACCAGCCCCAAGCATCACTCCTGGGCTTGGCTGGCGATTGATTTCACATATGTTAATTAACATGTTTCAATGCCATTCTCCCATATCATCCCACCCTTGCTCTCTTCCACAGAGTCCACGAGTCTGTTCTATATATCCGCATTCCTTTTGCTGTCTCGCATGCAGGGTTCTCGTTACCATCTTTCTAAATGCCATACATATGCATTAGTATACTGTATTGTTGTTTTTCCTTCTGGCTTACTTCACTCTGGATAATAGGCTCCAGTTCCATCCACCTGAGTAGAACTGATTCAAATGAATTTTTTTTAATGCTGAGTAATATTCCATTGTGTATATATACCACAGCTTTCTTATCCATTCGTCAGTTGAAGGGCATCTAGGTTGCTTCCATATCCTGGCTATTGTAAACAATGCGGCGATGAACATTGGGGTACACGTGGCTCTTTCAATTCTGGTTTCCTCGGTGTGTATGCCCAGCAGTGGGATTGCTGGGTCATATGGCTGGTCTATTTGCAGCTTTTTAAGGAACCTCCACACTGTTTTCCATAGTGGCTGTACTAGTTTGCATTCCCACCAACAGTGTAGGAGGGTTCCCTTTTCTCCACATCCTCTCCAGCATTTATTGCTTGTAGATTTTTGGATTGCAGCCATTCTGACTGGTGTAAAGTGGTACCTCATTATAGTTTTGATTTACATTTCTCTGATAATGAGTGATGTTGAGCATCTTTTCATGTGTTTGTTAGCCATTTTTATATCTTCTTTGGAGAAATGTCTGTTGAGTTCTTTGGCCCACTTTTTGATTGGGTTGTTTATTTTTCTAGAATGGAGCTGCAGGAGTTGCTTGTATATTTTTGAGATTAATTGTTTATATGACAAACCCACAGCAAACATTATCCTCAATGGTGAAAAACAACGCATTCCCCCTGAAGTCAGGAACAAGACAAGGGTGCCCACTCTCACCACTACTATTCAACATAGTTTTGGAAGTCTTGGCCACAGCAATCAGAGCAGATAAAGAAATAAAAGTGATCCATATTGGAAAAGAAGAAGTAAAACTCTCTCTGTTTGCAGATGACATGATCCTCTACATAGAAAACCCTAAAGACTCTACCAAAAAATTACTAGAGCTAATCAGTGAATATAGTAAAGTTTCAGGATACAAAATCAACACACAGAAATCCCTGGCATTCCTATACACTAACAGTGAGAAAACAGAAAGAGAAATTAAGGAAAGAATCCCATTCACCATCGAAACAAAAAGAATAAAATACTTAGGAGTATTTCTATCTAAAGAAACAAAAGACTTGTATATAGAAAACTATAAAACACTGATGAAAGAAATCAAAGAGGACACAAACAGATGGAGAAATGTACCGTGTTCGTGGATTGGAAGAATCAATATAGTGAAAATGAGTATACTACCCAAAGCAATCTATAGATTCAGTGCAGTTCCTATCAAGCTACCAGAGGTCTTTTTCAAAGAATTAGAATAAATAACTTCACAATTTGTATGGAAATACAAAAAACCTCGTATAGCCAAAGCAATCTTGAGAAAGAAGATTGGAACTGGCGGAATCAACCTACCTGACTTTAGGCTATACTACAAATCCACAGTCATTAAGACAGTATGGTACTGGCACAAAGACAGAAATATAGATCAATGGAACAGAATAGAAAGCCCAGAGATAAATCCACGCATCTATGGACACCTTATCTTTGACAAATGAGGCAAGAATATACAATGGAGAAAAGACAACCTCTTTAACAAATGGTGCTGGGAAAACTGGACAGCCACTTGTAAAAGAATGAAACTAGAACACTTTCTAACACCATACACAAAGATAAACTCAAAATGGATCAAAGATCTAAGCATAAGACCAGAAACTATAAAACTCCTAGAGGATAACATAGGCAAAA